>JACVVK020000128.1:535000-567500 GCA_018292915.2 Batillaria attramentaria | reverse complement strand
ACAGCAGCCTGTGACCAGCTCTTACTTATAGAGTCTTTGGACTGAATCGGTTCTCCACAGTTTCATTTGCACCAAACCAAAACGCATTAGCAGGCTGACCAGTTTGCAAACTTCAACATCTAGAAGACGAACAAAGGCGAACATCGTGAACATATTCCATAGGTACCGCTCATTTCTGAATCAGGTTGAGCTGATCAAGTGTTTGTAATGGTCACTCAAAGCTATGGGGCAGATGACGGGCGGACAAGTCAATATGACGAGAAGGCAGGGCTAAGTTTAAACCTCCAAGTCTAGACGCCAGGCACAATCCCTGAAGATCGTGGGCACCCAGGTAAATGAACAACCAACAACGGTGCCACCACAAGTACTATCAACAACAAAATACACGCACGTGAGAAAAAAGAAATGTAAGTGGTGCGGTACAATGAACTCTCATGTAAATTCACAACAGACAGATTTAAACACACACACACACACACACACACACACACACACACACACACACACACACACACACACACACACACAGCCGCCACCACCACCACCGCCAACACCAACACCTACTACTACTACTACTAAGTGGAAAATACCAAAACTGACACTTGTCCATGGCGTAGTACTTGAGAGCGAACCCTTTGCCGTTGAGGTGTTGGTCCGTGTGGAAGACCACTAGTACAGCGACCCCTGTAGACTTCACCACTGCCTGCTCCGTACCGCACCATTTCCTCAGCAGCGGTTTCGTGTTGTCCAGACCTTGCAAGCATAAGCAGACAGGGACAATACTAGGCATGTTTCATAGGACTTCGTAAAGAGGACTTCGCTGACCAGCGTAACCCATTTATATGTAAATTAGGCACCTTATATTTATTTGTTTATTTTTATTTTACTACTTTATTGTCCCTTTCGGGAAATTCGGGCTGCTTTCTCCAGGGGAGGCGCGTCGCCGCGGTGCAGCGCCACCCAATACCTATCCTCCTTTTTTTTTTTTTTTTTTTTTACAACTTTGCAATTTTGCTGGGGGAGGAAAGCCGGATAACCCGGAGAGAAACCCCGATGAGCAGCTCGGCAGCCAGGAAAAAACCGGTATCACATATCACAAGCTCGACCTGGGCTCGAACCCACGCTTCATCGCCGTGACACTGGTGACGGCCGTTCAGTGACGCAGTCCGCCCAGTGCACGCTGGTATCGTGCGAACAAAACATTCACTCGGCAAGCGTGCGAGCTCGCTGCAGGCACTCTGCGTGTGAAAAGGCCTTTAGGACCGTGTTCTGTTCACTGGCGAGCCGACGGCGTCGTGCTTCAGTCCTCCTGGCGAGCCGATTTAACTGGCTGGGAGTGCATAATACCGCTGGTAGGCGTGCGAAATCGCCACGTGTGCCAAGCCTCTGAGGTCAGCGTGTGCGATGGTGTGTGAGACATACTGCACACGGCTTACCGTCGTACACAGCGATGTAGTCTTCACACTTCCCCCCGTCCCAGTTCACGATGTCTGTAGCCACACTTTCTATCTGCACCATCTGTGCACTGTCCGGCGTAGTGAGTAGCCACTGACAATGCTCGTTACTGAAAAAAATACATGAATATTTACATGAATAATACGACGAATGTGCGAATTCGTTACAAGCGGCAGGTACAACTTCACTGATCACAGAGATTTTGAGAAGACGTTGTGGAAACCGGACGATGTGTGTGTGTGTGTGTGTGTGTGTGTGTGTGTGTGTGTGTGTGTGTGTGTGTGTGTGTGTGTGTGTGTGTGTGTGTGTGTGTGTTGTGATTATTGTTCTTGTTGTTGCTGTCGTTGTTGTTGCCTGCTATCGTTGTTGTTTTCACGGGGAGGGGGGGGAGGTGGGTGCGTGCGTCGCGGTGTGTGTGTGTGTGTGTGTGTGTGTGTGTGTGTGTGTGTGTGTGTGTGTGTGTGTGTTTTAGCGCAGCAAGTCCTGTCTTTGTAAAAGAGGCGCGCTTTACGATTGTATGTATGTATGTATGTATGTATGTATGTATGTATGTATGTATGTATGTATGTATGTATGTATGTATGTATGTACGTAGGTACGTATTGATGATGATGGCAATGATGATGATGATGATTGTTATTGTTTGTTGTTATTATTGTGTATCATTATAAGTATGAACGTTCTGCTCATTGAGGTCCAGAGAACCACTGGAGGTCTTACTTCTCGTAGTCTTGAGGATAACCTGGTGAGGTCAGAAGTTCCATGCGAGTGTTGACAGTCTTGTAGATCACCCGCTTCCCGCATCTCTCACCTGAAACAACACATCAAACGCCAACAGATGTCAGACCATTCCTCCTTGTTGTGTTAACATTGCTTACCTATTGATGGACATCAATCAATCAATCAATCAATGCCATTATATTGGATGACTGTTTTACAAGCCGCTCATTGAAAACTGTCATAAATACAAATGAATCACCCAAGTGAAGACCTGTGAACCGGCAGGCGCTTACGAAAGTCACTGAGTGACTGCCTTTGACTGCCGCAAAGAAACGACATGTTAAAGAACAGTCACTCACGCCCGAGGCACCAAACCACTCACAGCACGTGCAGTGTTTGCCGACCTTGACCCTGAGCACACGCTCAATATTATGCCTACTGAGATTTCTTCGGAGCGTGTCAGGGAAGAGATCTGTGCTTGCCGTTCCTGAAGTGCTTCTAGACGTTTTATGGGAAGCCAGTCAACACATCGAAAATCGTTGAACTGTCGTCTAAATGTTGGTCTTGGACGGAGACGTATATTTTAGGGGCAAATAAAAACCAAAATGCTCCACATCAGATGTGCGGTTTCTATGTTATTCACCAATATGTACAACAGTGTGGTGCGTTTTCAAAGAGAGATTGTGATGATGAAAATTTGCTAAGCAGGGCACACGGCTCAGCCCTAACTGAGTGCTCACGGCGCTTGAGGGTGGGTGGGTGGGTGGGTGTTTGGGAGTTTAACGTCGTTTTTCCACCACGTAGGGGTGATATTAAATACGGGGCAACGAGAAATATTTGCCGCAGCCGAGATTCGAACTCGCAACCCGAGGATTGAGAATTCAACGCTCTACCATTTGGCTATCCCGGCTTCCCGCGGTTTGGGAGAAATTTCGGAAGAACAGATAAACAACAACAACAACAAGGGGAAAAGGGGGAACCACAGAGATAATTAATGGAGTAATGCGTTGGGCAGCCTTTGTCAGAATACGGGGGAGCCGGGGTGGCCGAATGGTAGAGCGTTGGACTTCTAATGCTCGGGTCGTGAGTTCGTATCCCGGCTGGGGCCAAATATTTGTGCTGGCGTTTTCGTCGTTGCCCCGTCTTTGATATCACCAGTATGTGGTGGAAAAGGACGTTAAACCCCCAAACACCCACCCAACACCCACCCGTGTCAGAATACGTTTGTCAGTGCTATTGTCAATGATAGACAAGTTGACCTGGCACGGAGTTCAACGTACTGAGATGCCGAAGTCACTTGAACAAACGGCAACCCGCCACAACCAACAAAGCTGCTGGCCAATCGGTGATTTCGCGTGCAGGGGGGAGGGTGTAATGGACAGTGATGAGTCTGGTACTAGAGGTCAGGAACCCGAGCCCAGGACTGATCGATACAGGAACTCTGGCGTCTTGTGGTGTCAGCAGTGGGAGAGAGAGAGAGAGAAGGAGAGGGAGAGGGAGAGGGAGAGGGAGGGGAGAGCGAGAAATGTATCGACACATTCACGCAGCCCGTCCGCGCCCACCGGGGAATAATTTTTCTCGCGGACTGTCGATTACTGTGGTAGCGCTGAGGCTTTCCATCATGACTGCGACTGAAGTTTTGAGGGGAAAAAACCCGACGTTGCCGAGGCAGAATGAATTCACGGACTTGTCAGGCTGACCCTTGCAGGTCTTCAATCTCAGCAAAAACATAAACAATGTGTTTAAACAAGAACTATCCGAACGCACAATTAACTCTGTCACAGTTACAGAGTTTTCAGCGTCCCTGGAACCACTATAAAAGCCAAGGGCTGCCTGATTTCACAACTCGGTTTGCGTTTTGACACTGAGCGAGGAAGATCGCAGTGGCTAGTCTTCTCGTGCAGCACACGACACCCGCCAGACACTGGAGCGATGTGTCTCGCTCACTGACCAAAAGCACAATGAAGTCACTGCAAACTCACGCTCTGGTTTTATAAGGGTCTCCGAAGCGCTAAAAACTCTGCAACTGTGACTCAGCTGTCTGCACTTTGCCGGCACAGTCGTATCAGTCGCAGTTTTAACAAATACAATGTTGGCGGCTTTTTGTCGAGATTTTAAGTTGATGTTGATTTAAGTAAATCAAGTATAATTATGGTACAGTCACACGGGAATAATCATTCACCCATGCTACAGTACGTGGTACTGTAACCAAAGATATATCAAGTGTATGTCTTCGTTGAAACGCAGAGTGATTCCGTCTTTCCTGCGGATCTGTTGTGGAAAATGACGCACTAGTTCCAAAACATAAAATGGCTTGGAAAAGACTCTTTTAAAGTCGCTTTAAAGTCTCATTTCTTCCGGCAGTATTACACAGACTAACTTCTCTATCACAACTGTTACCATCATTGTCATTAATTTTTAGGATGTCGTGTTAGGATGTATCATAGCTGTGTGTATGTAACGTGTATGTGACGTGTATTTCATGTGTATGTAATGTGACGTATTTCATGTGTATGTATTGCCACCCTACTATTGTGAGGCGCCCAGAGCTCCAGCAGGAGGTTGGGCGCCAGACAAATCCTCATTATTATTATTATTATTTATCAAAGATGGAATTAGCGCGATTAAAAGAAACCAACACCAAAGAAATGTGTCTGTGGAACCCCAACGCTGAAAACGCACCTTTACGAAATGGAACTTCAAGCCAGTCATCGTCGTTTCAGATGCAACATACCAAATTTTGTCAAAACGTGTTGATTTTGGGTTCCGTCTATTTTCTTCTTCTTCTTCTCTGGGGGCAGGTGCAGGTTTTGTCTTCCATGGCAACAACATCCGTTTATAACGTGTTCACAAAATCGATAGCAAGCAAAACAAAAACAAAAAAAGAGAAGGCTAACAATCAATTTCACAGCTTTTGCAGCTCGCTACATATCACTAGGCACATGGCTTATTAACTAAGACAACATCAACACACGCCATTTAGCAAAGGACCGGGCTTCAGAAAGCTGAAAAGTGGCTTTTCCACTGGAACAGGCTCTCTTCTGAAAAGGGCAGATCAGCGGTGGAATGTAATTTCACCCAAAGGAGGAAGAAAACGGAAACATGGCGGACAAAGGCAGCAGCTTTCTTAAAGACCTAAGCTCCAAACAAAAATCTTTCTGAAGTGTGAAAATTTTCTACAGAATCGACCGTGCAAGCACAGTCAACTCTGTCACAGTTGCAGAGTTTTCAGCGTCCCTGAAACCCCAATAAAAGCCAAGGGCAGCCTGATTTCACAGGTCGGTTTGCGTTTTGACACTGAGCGAGAAAGATCGTGCAGCACTCAACATCCGCTAGACACTGTAGCGACGTGTCTCGCTCACTGACCAAAAGCCAAATAATGTCACGGCATCATCATTAGCTTGCTTTACGTCCTATGGCTTTTTGCCCTTAAGGACAAGTTGTTCCTGGTGTGTGTCTTTGGCTGTTTGGCAGGGCGAGTGACTTCGGGGTGGATACGGGGGTTTACTTAGAAAAGATGGAATTAGCCGATTAAAGAACTGTAGGGAAAAACAAGTGTTTCAAAGAGTATCTGTCTGCCCTGGTGTGCTGGTTGTGTAACACGTCATTTCCTTTGCAAACAGATTAAGAGCTTGGAAAGCGAAGGGTTTTTTCCTCACACTGTCATCTGGCATCTAGATAGTATTAAAGGTCTGGGACCGTAAAACTAAGATCCTCTGCTGACACTCGTGTCCTTCGCATTCCACAGGTTGAGACCACAGTCGTAAAGAGATAGACGCACCGCCGCACGCTGCCACCGCTGCTTGCGAGTGTCGCTATCGCGGCCATCTTGTGAATACCAGAACTCAGATGCTCTGTGTACAGGACGCCTCGTTCGAAATACAAAGTTCTTTAGAAAGACGTCATCAGAAATGTGACGTAAGATAAAGCGGACCAATGCTATGCGCGCTATGTAAACAGCTGATAGCGTCTGGCCAATGCTATGCGCGCTATGTAAACAGCTGGCACTTCCAGGTACTCGCAACATGGCGCGCGGCGGCGTCACACTTCCAGCACCGCAGGGGGTCTGTCTTTATACGTCGATGGTTGAGACTGAGACGGCAGTAGGTCGACGTTTCTATCGTGCTCCACATCTTTGGAACAGCCTGCCTTTTCACTTTCGTCATGCTGAGTCAGTTGACTCATTCAAAACTGCGTTGAAAACGCATCTCTGCATTACGAATACTGAATCAGTTTTTCACAGTTGTTGTATCTTTCGTTAATTAACCACTGTGGTGCTTTGGAAATGTTCAGCCCACCAAATTTGAAATGCAATTCTAAATTCCGAAACTTAAATAGCTGAGCTGTCCCTTCGCACCACGTGATTGTAATGTGTTTATGTCCAGTGTGTGAGAGAATGCAGGTGATTCACGTGAGCGTGCGTGTTGGGTTCAGTTCGCTGCGCTTTGAGCCGATTCATGAAATTGGTTAAAGCGCCTATACAATTCTCACTATTATTATTATTGTCAACCTCATGATCATGAAATTTTGTAAGAATGTATTGCATGACTATGTATGTAATTTATGTAATGTTCTGCTGTTGTAAGATGCCCAGAGCACCGGCCCCCGTAATGTAGTGGTTTGCACTTCGGACTATGGACCGGGAGACCCGGGTTCGAGTCCCAGCCGAGGCAAGCGGGATTTTTCCTGCCTAGGTCGGCTCCTACCCAGAGCGGGTGTGCTATGGGCCCAATGGGGAGGCTGTTGCCACACAGCCGAGATTCACACACTTCACGGGTGCGACTTTGGGGGTGCTTCCCTTGGTATGACACGTCTTATGGTGTGGATGATTACACGGCCGGCACCGCAGGTGCCGTAGTTCCCGGGCCTGGTTATTGCCGGGATATTTATGACAGGAAGCGTGGAATGCGGCCCTGTCCCGCAGTCCCAAACCACACGGACCTCCATAGCATCATCTTACCATCATCCTCATCTCCATCATCATGCATAGTAAAAATTGTCCCAGCTTCCGAGCCCTCCGTGGGTTCCATCCATTACCCGGGAGGAACACCACTGGAGCCGGCAAAGAGTTGGGGCAGCAAAAAAAAAAAAAAAAAAAAAAAGCCCAGAGCTCAGGCAGGAGGTCGGGCGCCAAAAAATACCTCATTATTATTAACAATAACAAGGGAACACGTTGAAACCGTTGTCTTGTGTTTGCCGTTAATCTTTTCGGTTGTCGCTTTACGGGAAGCCTCGTTCTGACTACCGGAGCTAAAGAAGAGGTCGGGCGCATACCCATTTGGCCACTCCACCGTAAAATGTCTGTATCACCTCCTGTCCCCGATAGAGCGAAAGGCGGTCGAAGGTTGTTCCTGAGAGTTATTTCCCTGTAATGAAAGCATTTTCTCACCCTACGCGCCAGTCAAATCAATAGAAACAGATTAAACTCTCTCGCCTGTTTTCCTTCCTGCCGTATTTGGGTCAGTCATGGTTTGAACGACGAAGCGTTAGGAAGCTGTTTGCTTTTTGCTTGGCGTGTTAACAGAACTGATGGGATGGCAGGCAGAATTTCAGCGATGGTTATCTAGAATGTGGGTCACTGGCAAGACCACCATTGTCATTGCCTTTGGGTCTGCTTAATCTTTGTCTTATCATTTCAAACACAGAAAGCATGTGTATTAAAAAAAAAAAAAACAACAACAACAACCAACAATTCAATTCAATTATTGTCCAGTAACGACTATCATCACAGAAAAGGTTTCTTTTGGCTCACAACAAATTCAGAATAATGACTGTCAAACTGCTTATGTCGTAACTTGTCAGCAGGTCCTTAGTTAACAAGGAACACATTTGACAAACAATTAACAGTTGGACTTTCTATAACGCAGACTGGAAAAGCCTTTTGAAATGGCTACCGGCAATTATACCTCTAATTACATCTCAACATTAAACTGTCTTATCAACAACTTATGTGTATATAATACTATTAGTTGGACTTTGGTTTTTCTCCGTATTGTTGAATATCACTTGCTCTTCTGTGGTCGCGAAATTTATACAAATTAAATTACAGGAATATTATATTCCATGGCAAGAGTTTAAAATTTGGACAATATTAGCAATGTCTGTGACGGGAGTGAAAGTGTGGGGTGGGGATGGCGGCAGCGGGGATGGGAGATCTCAATTAACATATAGCAATAAGTCGTGTGTGTGTGTGTGTGTGTGTGTGTGTGTGTGTGTGTGTGTGTGTGTGTGTGTGTGTGTGTGTGTGTGTTGTTGTTGTTGTTGTTGTTGTGTTTTTGGGTTGTTTTGTTGTTGGTTTATTGTTTGCTTTTGTTTTGGAGTGGTGGTGTTGTTCTGCTGTTTTTGCTTCTTTTTCTTTTTTTTTTCTTTTTTTTTTCTTTTTTTTTTTGGGGGGGGGGGGTGTAATTTGTTCACCTTTTTTTTTGTTTGGGGGGGGGGAGGGGGTTGCTTTTGCTATTGCTGTTTTTCTTAGTGTGGGTGCAGCCGAAAATTGTATTTTCCGATCAAAAGCACACACACGACTGTGTGAAAACGTGTGAAAACGTTAATATGACATTTCAAACGAATTCCTAACATTACTTCCACTTGTAAATTGGACCACACATCTGTGACATCGCTCTCGTGTATTCCAGCCACCACGTCGTCCTTAACCCGACACAACTGTCCTCTAACGCACTTTCCATTATTCAAAAGCCTGGAGGTCAAGGTCGCTCTGCTAATGAACCCGGAAAAAAGAGGCCAGGTCTCACATTTTCCTCTCTGCCGCACGACGTCTATTTTCAGTCAGTTCCAAAGCCTGTGTCCTGAGCGGTAAGGTCGGCCACGTTCCCAGCCTTTGTCGATCAATACGTATATTCTCTCTCCCTGTCATCTCGCGGCTATATGGTGGTAATGTTATAGGCATGAAAACGCCTGTATGGCGCGGATTAATTGAATTGAGAGGCAAGGTGTATTGCAGGCGAGGTGCTCTATCTGCACAATTTCTCACTGAATCAGCCCGCGCACCATTGGTGACAGTTATTGACGGTATGGCGGGAACAGAAAGGGGGTCTGGTTCCAATTACGCTGCATAATATAGCGATGCAGTTCTGCGATGCACAAAGCCCGTTATGATATATGTTATTGCAACAGTTATGAATAGAATATTTGACCCGACAAAGCTGTAATATTCTTTCCTGTTATATCATAAACTCAAATATGAAAACAGGGGGACCCGTGGATGGCCGAGTTGGCAGACCACTGAGCTGCCAATGGACGACTCCACCCCTGTCGACCAGAAGAGTCGAGCCCCCAGAATTCGGCCAATCGGATCCCGCGGCATAATGAGCTCAACACATGACATGGTCTGGCAAACCTTTAGCCACGAAGGAAGCATATGTAGTTTGATAATTATGACTGAAACATGAAAAGAAAGCAGTAAGTCCATCGACGTCATTTGAGGGAAAAGACCATTACGTCAATCTCTTTCATTTTGATATCACCCCTTCTTTTCACAAAATGACGTCATGGACGTACTGTGTTTTTGCCAATAAACGGCTAAGTAAATACTAAAGGGGCGGCGCTTTGGTCTTGCTGCTTGCCCAGTGGAACCCGTCTAGTCTATGGTCGTGAGTTTGAATCCCGACCGCCGGGTGCCCAAAATTTGCTGGCTCGTTCTACGCTGCCCTTTCTTTGACGTTACTTTTACCTGGTGAACAAGGACGTGAACTCGCAAAACATTCAGCTTACCAAACAGTCGGATTTACAGTTTGCGGGGGCGCAGCCTGGTGCCAGTATCGATCGATACGTATCCAGCACACGTAAGCAAATCTGAGCATCAGCAGTGTGCACGTACAAAACGGAATGCTGCACCGACAAAGGCAAGGAGTATATGTTTCTTTGTTTGTTTTTATTTTTAATTCCCGTCTAAAAGTCAATGCTCAAAAATTTGCTTCACAATAGAAATGTGTGGCCAGCTTGGACACCTATCTGCGTTATCATCTCAACCGTTGACCTACTTTTTGATGACCGTCTTTTCACTTTTTTCTACAAGCCATTCGGTACAGCTGACAAAACAGATGTTTGGAGAAATATCGATATGACGTAGCGAAGCACGAGACACAAATATACCTCGTTCTTGACAACAGTGTTCAGAACTTTAATCCGCAAAAGCAAAGACTGAGTGTTTAAATTTTAACCAATGAG
The DNA here is from genome assembly GCA_018292915.2 of Batillaria attramentaria. Classification (NCBI taxonomy): domain Eukaryota; kingdom Metazoa; phylum Mollusca; class Gastropoda; family Batillariidae; genus Batillaria; species Batillaria attramentaria. The sequence continues at coordinate 557,141 of JACVVK020000128.1, read as the reverse complement.
TGTGCAGGACAAAACACGCACGGACTGCCGACGAATAGTGGTGACCTATTTAATAACTAGAGACGGAAGAATGAACGTGCAAATACTACAGCGTTACTCACCTCTAACAAGCGCTGTCTCCTCAATGAAAAATATCCACACTACTAACACCAAAAAGAGCGGGAAACCACATGCTGATTTTGGCGCGATTTTCGCTCCCAGTCGTCTGCGTCTTTCGTCGTCTGCTTCCATGTTTGTTTACAACCATCGGACCAAGCCTGCGTGCATTGGTGGGGTCCGCGGCGGCCAGCCACACAGAGCACTGTCAGTGTCACAGTAGAAGTTGTACGACCAGCAAAGGACGGCTAAGCCATTCCAGCACTGGCACCCAACTACTACTCACGCGCTTTGCTATTTGCGGACAGGCGGCTCCCAGATGAAAGGGGCAAGCAGCAGCAAGGAAGAGACAACCACAGTACCAGCTCTCCTTCGCTAAAGAATCGATCGCGACTGATGCCCGCCGCAGTTTCCAAAGAAGCTGCCACACTGAAGAGCACAGGGATGCACCTTTGCGACGGAGAGTTTAAGAGCGAGACCAGTACCGTGGTGCGTCTCTCCCGTCTCCAAAGCAGTGCCGTTAAAAAGGCATCTCAAACACTGGAGACTGATGAAGCAGTTTATGCGACAGGCATGAAATCGACCCGAGTCGCGAACACTGCACCGGAGAACTCCAGTACAGGCACGAAGCCAAGAAATCCACCTCAGCCGAGACACGGGGGATAATGTCCACTGTGTCACGTGACTAGAGGGCAGTAAACGAAACCCTGAGGTACGACGAGAAAACATCGATATCGTACTTTTCCAGGAATTTTCTCCAGAATCTCATGAACAGCAGCAAAACCGGGCTGGGGGAGAACAGCACGGGGGTTAAGAACGTGGTTTGAAAGTCTGCGATGACCCCGGAATCTGCGACGAGCAGGAATTGAGGCCGATCTATCCAAATAGTGCGAGGAATGTCCAGGACGTGCGAGAAAATGGGAGAAGACGCTAAAACATCTACAATCACCGAATTCATGCAACAGAATTTGTGTTTGTGGTATTTCCAGCTGGGAGGGGCAGTAAATATGGGATATTTAGTTTTGTTAGCTTTGCTCAGTAGCGGAAAGTCGAGTTAACACTACTGACCCGTTTCCAACAGTAAGGAGTCTCGCCGTCGGTACGAATCCTAAAAGGAGTGAACGCTGGCTTCGGACCTCAATAGTCAGTCACACACACACACACACACACACACACACACACACACACACACACATATTTTCTGTTACATTTTTTTCGGTGATTTTAGATGATTTCTTTCTTTCTGACTTTTCCTCGCATGCCCCTCGAATATTTGAACATGCCTCGCACAACTTACACGGTCCCTCAATGCTTACGACCGTGCTCTTCGTGCATCACGTGGCGAGGTTACCCTCCGTGCGAGAGTGAATTGCGCACTGTGTTGACCAGCACAAAGCACCAGTTTGGCTTGGTTCCAAGGTTGTGCATTGCTGTGGTATCATTGTTGGGATTACTCTTCCAACTGGAGGGAGTCACTACCCATGTGGTTAAAGAACACAAATGCAAGAAACCTCAAAATGCCTATATAATTATTCCCTATTCGCCTCAGGCTTCATAGTCACCCCTAAAAATGCTTCAGTCTAGAAACAAAAGTTACCATGCACAGACCATTCAAGGGCACATGCCCTGAGTAAAATATGTCCACTGTGTCGGCTTGATAATGAAGACGAGTTACATTTTCTTTTATACTGTCCTAGTCTTTCTGATATCCGTACCCGGTTTATTCCTAGAATATCATAGTTTTGGAACCATCCAAGCAGCTTTCGACTCACTTTGCAAATGGCCTCAAGTAACTGTCGTACAGTTCAGAACCTGGCATTATATATTTTTCTAGCGTTAAGAAAAAGACAACAGTTGCTCAGCTGAGTTGATATACTTTATTTTGCACTTTGGTTATTTCATGTACAAGTATTGATGTGTATAAGAATGTCTGGATGTCACTCTCAACTTTGAATGGGCCTCAGGCCTATCAATAAACAATTCTGATTCTGATGCCTGACAGGAGTTAAAAAAATTGAATGTCTCCTTTCCGCTCAGGCCTCACTGGAGTAATTCTAGTCTACTTTCTGTTTAGGCCAGGAAGCCTCTTCACCAAAGTCCACTCGCGTCACCTTTGCCTCTCTTTTGCGCAGGAAGTCCCAGCTTTACTGGCAGCTTGTCTTCTCTTGCAGCTCCCTAGCATGCACCTTGGTCTACCAAAGACAAAAATCATGAAAATCACGTTTTTCCTTGACAACAAAAATCACGATATCACATTCGCAAAACAGGGTTCTTCAAAGAAACAGCACCTGACCCCACGGAATCACCGAAAACAAATCCAAGAATATGACCGATCTTTCGGGTTTTAAGTGCTGATTGGCCACTGAGTTTGTATTTTTTTTTTTTTTTTTACATGTAAGTTACCTTTATTGTTCTTTTTTTTTTTTTTTTTTTTAATACACACATACATGTATACACACCAACTTACAAACATACAGACAGATACACAAACATATCTACGTACTAAACATTAATACATATATGTATACCTACGTTGAAGGCTCGAACTGTAACTGCTGTCCTAAACATTCGTAAGAAATAGGTCTAAATGTTAAATAAGGCTTCGTACGGCATCCAGTCATCTAAGGAGTCATGATGTATTAAAGATAAGTATTTGTCATCTATATATATTTGCTTTGCCGATTGGACATATGCATTCATACACGGGGGTCGTTCACTAAGTTTACATTTATAGATATGGAATTTAGCCAAAAGTAGGAGAATACAGAATACACGATCAGTTTTGACACCCTCTTTGACACCCATCAATACAAGCTGCTCTGAAAGACGTACATTCCCATGATCCCATGATGACTTAATCCAAGCAGTCCATTCATCCCAAAATCTCTGCGTAGTGGAACAGCCCCAGAACAGGTGACTGAGGGTTTCCACACAACAATGGCAAAAGGAGCACAATTCTGAATCTTTTAACTTACGCAAATACAAAAACTGGTTAGTTGGAAGTAGTCTATATAGCAAGCGTACTTGGAACCATCTTAACTTTGTGTCGCATGTGTTTTTGTACAAGGATTGCAAAACATTTTTCCAGATGACGGTACAGCTCAGTTTTCTATCCCATTTCATGAGAGTTTCTGGGATTTCGCCGTCGTTTACAAGTACTGAATATATTAATCTTGAACTCTTTGTTGTATTAAGTATCACTGACCAAGACTTAGAACGATCATTCTTTTGAACTGCTCCGACAGACGTCAGTTTTGCTTTTTGTTGATATTTTTTAATACAACTAATTATTCCCATGTACTCTAAAAAGTGAGTCTTAATACCAGGAAAAGCCAACTTAAATTCACGAAAAGAGAGGAATGTACCATCATCCTTCAACAGCTGATGAATGTAAAATATATCCGAACTCTCCCACAGTTTTTGGTGGACGAATGTCTTGTTTCTCAGAATATTTGGATTGAAATGAATAGGTTCACAAACAAACTCCGCATAGGTAGAGGGGTGTGTAATTTTTAACACTACTTTCAAATGAACTAAAACATCTCTCCAAAATGCATTTTCAATATCTCTTTCCACAGTGTCAATAAAACACAGACCATACTGTGGGAGAGCAAGAAGCTTTGGACAAACTGACAAAATAATTTTTCTCCATTTTCCGTTGTCAAGTAATAATTTAGCCAGCCATGACAACTTCAATGATCTCACAAAGGCAGACACATTCAGCATTTTAAGACCTCCTTCCGTGTAACTTTTACAGACAGTTTTCCTCTTTATTTTGTCTTGTTTATTGTCCCATAGGAAGTTGTTAATGCTTGCCTGCAACTCGTTAATGAATCTGGGCGAAGGGTCCGGTATAGTCAGTAAAAGGTGAACAATTTTAGATACAATTAATGTCTTTATAACTGTAATTTTTCCAAATGGAGTGAGGTTTCGTTTAGACCAGACACGCAAAAGTCTTTTCATCTCTTCTAACTTGTCATTATAATTCAAGTCTGCAATTTGTTTCAAATCTGTTGAAAATTTTACTCCTAAGTTTTTAAAAATACCAGGATTCCACACAAAGTCAAGGCCTCTTAAATACCTTTTGGGCGAATTTTTCATGGATCCAATCCAAACGATTTGTGTTTGCTCAATATTAAGTTTTAAACCAGAGATTGTTTTAAAAAATGTTAGAAGTTCTATTGCTTTAGTTAGTGATTGTTCAGTGCCATCCAAGAAAAGTGAGGTATCATCAGCAAATTGTGATATAAGATATTCTTCGCTTTCGACTTTAACACCTTTTATATCTTGATTTTTTCGGATTTCTATGGCTAAAATTTCTGCGCATATCAAGTAAATATAAGGCGACAATGGGTCACCCTGGCGGACGCCTCTACTGATGGGAAACCAATCGGAAAGTTGACCGTTTACTAATACTGCAGACATAATATTGTTGTAGAATACTTTTACCCAGTTGATAATATCCGGGCCAAACTTGAAGAACTCCAATGCTTTAAATATGAAAGACCATGCAATGCTATCAAAGGCCTTCTCAAAGTCGATTAGTACTAACATTCCAGCCTTCTTCTCTTTTTCTGTGTAGCATAGTATATCGTAGAGTATTCTTATATTTTCTCCAATATGTCTCCCTGCCATAAAACCTGTCTGATCAGGGTGTATGATTGATGGCAAAATTTCTTTCATTCGGTTAGCTATGCAAGCTGTGCCTATTTTATATGCAACGTTTAGCAAGGAAATTGGACGCCAGTTTTTCAGATATTGTTTAGTTCTGTCCTGTTTAGGGATACACGTAATGACTCCTCTTCTCTGAGTTGTGGACAAAGAACCATTTGAAAATCCATAGTTTAGCGAATTGACTAAGAATTGTCCAAGGTCACCCCAAAACACTTTATAAAACTCTACTGTAAAGCCGTCACATCCTGGACTTGTATTGGTTTTCATTTTCTTGAGTGCTGAAAATGCTTCTTCTAGTGAAATACATCCTTCCAAACTCGCCCTATCGGTTTCACTCAGCTTAGGCACTCCCGGTGGAAGACGTTCGTTTAGGTTTACATCAGTGATTTCGTGCTCTCGGGAAGCATATAAAGAATTGTAGAAATTCTTAGTTTCTTCAACGAGTTCTTTGGGTTTGTCGACTACGTCTCCGTTATCTTTAATAATGAGCTGCATATTTTTACTCAAAAAATGTCTGTTTTCAAGGTTACAGAAATAACTTGTTGGCCTTTCTCCTTCTATAATCCACTTGGCTCTGGAGCGAACCATCAGACCATTAATTTTATTTTTCCGAATATTTTGTAGTAATTCTTTCTTTGACTCTAAATCCGATAAATCGACGTCCATTAAGTTTTTTTCAAGGCGGTTTATTTCTTTGACTAATGCGTCTTCCCTTTCCCTCATTATTTTACATTTATTTGTTGAGTAAGCTATTGTTTTTCCTCTTATTTCCATGAGCAGAACTTCAAAGAACAGCTGATCATTAACACTCAAACTATGTTCCGTGGATTGCGAAGAATATTGCTCAACAGTGCCTCCAATTAAAGTTTTAATTTCGGAAACATATTGAGAATCTTTCAACAAGGAGTTATTGAACTTCCAATAAGATGTTGCTTTAACTTTGTTTCCAAGATGTAACCTAAAATTGATGAAAGAGTGATCGGATCTATATCCAAAAGTGATGTCTGATTGTTTTACATCCGAGAGCATAACATCGTACACTAGAAAGAAGTCCAGTCGTCCCTGTTGAAGGGTGTTCTTTCGTCGCCAAGTATAGCGTAACGAGTCGGGGTGCATATCACGCCAAACGTCTATTAAATCTAAATTGTCAATTAAGTCTAATACCTTCTTCCGAGCCTGTGGGTGATTTGTTCGTTTATATTCCTTGCAATCCTTAGATGGGTCTAACACTAGATTCCAGTCTCCCCCAACAACTATTTTCCTGTTTCCTATTTTAGTAATCTCCGTCTCCAGCAACTTGAAAAATTCAGGGTCGTCGTTTTTACTAGGACCGTATACATTTGCTAGTGTCATACGGACATTTTCAATCGTAACATCTAACATAATGTACCTACCTTTACTGTCCCTTACAACATTGTGTAATTTAAATTCAAACTCACTCTTAAAGAGAATGGCCACACCGTTGGCATTGGTATCTACCCCACACAACCAGCAGTCAAATCCCCACCCGGCGCGTATGTATTTATCCATTGACGTCTTCCAATGTGTTTCCTGAAGCAGGATGATGTTTCCTGTCTGCTTGTGCAAATAGTCAAATACATCTTTACGTTTTTCAAAATTCCCTAAACCATTGCAGTTTAGGCTACAAAAGATCAGTTGTTTACCTATCATTGTAAAAGTTTAGCATGTCATGCCATAACAAGTACAGTACAGACGAGACTGTACAAAGTACCATAGGTTGTGTAAATGAAGCACCGTAGCAAGTACAGTGCACGGGTCTGCGCAGATATAAGTTATATAGCTGAAACAGTAGGCACAAAGTAATATAGGATGTGCAGCTGAACCACAGAAACTCAATGAAGAAGCCGAGCAGATACAATTACGAAACAAATACAACAAAGATGACAACTGGACGAGAACGAAAAAGGAAACGTAAAATTCCATGGACACAAAATGCGCAAAACAAAAATGGAACAAATGAAGACCCTGGTCAGGCCGTACAACTATAGACCTGGAAGCGGAAGAAGAAGAAGAAGAAGCTAAGAGAGAGAGAGAGAGAGAGAGAGAGCGATGCACCTCACTTTCACTTGAAGGCGTGGTTATGAGTGCACGTAATACATGTAACATGGTACGTTATTTAACACTTCGATTGCAGCACACAATCAACGAGAGAGAAAACACACACACACACACACACACACACACACACACACACACACACACACACACACACAAGCAATTACTTGAGTAGTATAGTATGCGCATACTACACTACTTACATGGGTAACTATGCTTGTGCGTATTCGCAGGTGCCAACACTATTTAAAGAAACTGAAAGAAAAAAGCAAAAATACGCGTGCGCACACGCACGCACGCAACACTTCGATTGCTAAACAAAAATTAATGAACAAATCACACACACACAAAAAAAACAAAACAATCACATATGTACTATACTAATATAGGAATTCACCGTCGCCGACACCATTCTGGGCAAATGGAGAGAGAATAAATAAGACTCAAAAACACGCACGCACGCGCACACACACACACTCCACGCACGTGCGCATGCACGCACGTAACACTTTCATTACTAAACAAAAATTAATGAACAAAGCACAACCAGTTACATGTGTACTATACTAATGTTGGAATTCGCCGTCGCCTACACCATTCTGAACAAATGGAAAGAGAATAAATGAGACTCAAAAACACGCACGGACACACACACGCACGTAACACATGTAACGTAGTTGGCTGTTCAACACTTCGATTGCTTAACAGTATTAATGAGTAAAGCATAAAGAAGCAATTGCAAGCGTCACTATGCTTATGTTGGAATTCACCGTCGCCGACACAGTTTCGATCCAATAGAAAGATCAGCAAACGAAACCCAAGAACACACACACACACACACACACACACACACACACACACACACACACACACACACACACACACCGGACACGCGCTCGTACACGCACGCACACACACACACACACACACACACACACACACACACCGGACACGCGCACGTACACGCACGCACACACACACACACACACACACACACACACACACACACACACACACACCGGACACGCGCACGTACACGCACGCACACGCACACACACACACACACACACACACGTGTTCGTAGTGACTGAGTCCGTCAGAATTGCGCGCGACTGTTCATAGTAATGTTATGTTTATAGAACGCACGTGCGGCAGCAGTACAGTTATCAGTATTGTAGCTGTGAGTGGTACCCAAACACAAGAGGCCACGTGCACCACAGGACACTATAGTCTGTTCTTACGGGCTTACGTCGTCTATAGGCCGTTCTTACAACTGTGCATGCTGGGGAGTACTTGTGAAATCAGAATTCTGTAGTCGCCTTTCTCATAGGCTGGAATGCCACTGTCACAAACCGTACAACTTTTTTATAATCATATATTTTTTATGACTAATGTCAATGCTTGAGCTGGCATTCATAGCCGGCTACTCCCTCCCTTGGGCAAAGATAGGCTAAAGACAAGCGTCAAACTCATGGTCAACAATATGCATAAGCAGATCTGCTAGGAAGGAGATAAAGGTTCGATGTCATTTTCAATAGTGACGTGGGGAACAAGGGGTAGAGTATGACGGGACGGTATAACCCCGCGCCTCTCAGCAGCCCCAGGAGGTTTCCGGCTGACCTGATCCACCGGCGATCCTCTGCCTCTGCCACGCCCAAACCCTCTGGGTGTCAACCGCTGGAAAGGAGTCGATGACATCACGAGACCCGGTCCTCGGCTGCTGGTGTCAAGTGAGCTAGATAAGGCGCCATTCATCAGGTCTCTGATCTCCGCTTGGGTCGTATGTATGTCGACTTTTTTCACTGTGGTTCCGATTTTGACAAAGACAGTACCCTCCGCTGACCAACAGTTGCGTATGCCAGCCACCTCTTTCATGTCCCTCAGGAGCTGTTGGTGACGGGGGGTGAGGTCATCGGTGACCATGATGCCAGTTTGTTTCAGCTTGCGTCTCTGTTTCAATACCTGCTGTTTCACGTCTCTCCTGACAAACTTTACGATTACAGAGCGATGTCTGTCCTGCTGGCGACTCCCAAGCCTGTGAGCAATATCAATGTCAGTCTCTGCGAGCGAGACTCCAAGTTTGTCCCTACAGAATTTCCTTACATTCATCCCAGTCTGGTGTGCAGGCTCGTTGCGCGCATCCTCCGGCAAGCCATAAATACGAAGGCTATTTCGTCGCCCATATTGTTCATAATCATGAAGCCGCTTGTCTTGGGCCTTGACAATACCCTTCAAACTGTTTATTTCAGACATCATGTCATCCTGCTGCTCTTTGTATTTCTCTACCGTTTGTCGCAACCGAGTATTTTCGATTTGCAACTCAAGAAGCGTACCGGTAACCCGTTCAAGTTCGTCTTTCATTTCACCCTCAGCTTTTGACAGAAGAGTAGTGAGTTCACGCACAGTTTCACTTTTAGACTGAGCTATCTTATTCAGAATTTTTTGCACGTTAGCGTCCGACATGGCAGCACTCATATTTAAGTCCTCTGAATCACCACTGATTAGAAACGTAGCATTACCAGTGCCACTACTGTCACTACTTGCGTTTTGTCTCTTCCGCTTCTTATTTTTTCCTGTCATAATTGTCAAACATCTTGTCTTGGTATAGAGAAAGGGAAAATGTTACTGACCTCATCACTGTGCATCATTTATGAACTCCAAGCGCCCCACCAAATCTCGTCACACCATACAATCCTAATGGCAAAATGCAGCAATCAAAGCCCACAGAACAAGGTATCCGACGGGAAGTAAGGTGTTTGCATCACAACATGACAGGGAAAGGTTGTGCGGCCATAACCAGTTCACAAGACGGGTACACGGTATTCACACCATACTAGCGCACGGCGATACGGCTGACTGGTCACGGCACTGGCAATCTACTCCCGTGCAGATCACCTGGAGTTTTGGGTGTAATTTCCACAAAAACCCCGGAAAACTGGCCAGTCCGGAACCTCTCCGTGGATTCTGGAGAACTCTGGTACACTATCGCACAAAAACGGCTGCGATCAGAGCCCTAATCAATGATTAATTAGTGAAAATATCCATTTTTTCAGAGAGACCAAAATTCTGCGTCGTGCTGCCCTGGTGAACCGTGCTCACCGCGACCAGTTTGTATTATTTGTTTGTATGTACAACGACCACCCACATTCAGAAACACAAAGGTGAACATCTGAGCATCATGTGCGGGAAGCAATCTCCCTTCAGATTCTCTTCTCCAATCCCTGCCACAAGCAGCGCTTGCCTCCCCTTACTGTACAATGCTGCTACAGAGCAGTTTCCGAAAGAGGGCTGGGTCACAGGGGAGGGGTGAGAACTCTTCATTCAGTGTGGCTCCAGTAGCTCGACCAGGACTGAGTCACAGCGGACACGTTGTGGAGGTCCAGACAAACGGACTAATAGTGGGTATACAGGCATTTTGAGGACGTGCATTTGTGTTCTTTGACCCGCTCACACGGCTCAGTGTCAATTCGTATTCTTTGACCTCAGTGTCAAACCGTGTGCTTGGCTACTATACCAACAGACCAAAAAACCCCAAAACTATGCAGTAGGTTACGCATGCATGACGACATCATTATTATACCACCGGCAAATACAGGACAAAATAGCTGAACTATTCAGGACATTCGTGATATCTAGTCAAACCTGATAATACACCCATGTATAGGGGAGCAGCGGAATCAGTTTAAATACTCAGGTTTGGAGTTCGAATCTCGGCTATTGAAAATCCATTGCTGTGCCCGGCCCGCCGGGAGAGAACCTCTGACGGTCAGCCGGAACGAACGGCGCCACATATTACGAGAAAAACAAAATCATCGCCCCGAGTGGGACTCGAACCTGGCTTCTTACATGCGTAGCCGGTGACAAAGTCTACTGACCTCCGACCCGGCCGCCCCATGTATTATGAAATAATAATAATAATAATAATCATTGTATAGGCGCTTTTCCCAATTTCATGAATCGGCTTAAAGCGCCGCGAACTGAACCTAACACGCACGCTCACGTGAATCACACGCATTCTCTCACACACTGGACATAAACACATTACAGTCACGTGGTGCGAAGGATCAGCTCAGCTATTTAAATTTTGGAATTTAGATTTGCATTTACTGATTTTTTTCAAATTTGGTGGGCTGAACACCCACCCACCCCTCCCCTAATGCTTGGGTCGTGAGTTCGATCCCGGCTGAGGCCAAATATTGTGCTGGCTTTTTCATCGTTGCCCCGTCTTTGATATCACCCTATGTGGTGGACGTTAAACCCCTAAACACCCACTCACCCCTCCCCACACACACCCCTCAGTATCAGGGGAACTGTAACATGAACGCGACCTGGGGCCGTGGTCACGACGCGAACTCAAATTTCTTTGCGCAAATAGGTTGCGGATCGTAAGTTCGTACGTGGCTACGTGAAAACTATCTCTTCCGCTAGTTGGCCGGTCACGACGCGCACTTACTGGAAACGGTGTCACGTACGGGTTATTTTTAGGTAGGTGTGGGACCCCCGGGATTCCCACGGAAAACACCATCACGTGACCTGCACAAATTCTCCTTCCAGCGTGAAGAATGAAAGAGTAGAGGGGGTGTGTTCACTACGCGTTCACTACAGAGTTTTTGATCGAGTCATGTTTATCTGCAGTAGCGTCAGGTTAAATGCGTGGCATGCATGTGGAGAGTGTGATCAGTGCATGCAGGTCGCATATAGGCCGCTCCCTAGCAGTCTCAGTCTCAACATTGGACGGACTACAACCAGTAGAAGCATTTACTGCACGTACAAGCCGTATGTAGCAGGCTCACTGGCAAGAAAACCAACGGAATGAACCTCAGTCAAAGAACAACGAAAAACGAAAGAGGAGAGGATAACAACAACATCAACAAAACTCTCCACATACATGCCACGCATTTAACCTGACTTGCTACGGCAGAGAAACGTGACTCGACCAAAACTCTGAATTCGGAACCCGCACATTTCGGGTCCATAACACAATGAATGAGACCTGCATTGACAGGCATACGATCAAAACGGTGGTGGCTGATCAGTGAGGACTGACCGAGAGCGTTCAGCACTGAACTAGTCCGAAACACACACAACACATGTTAACCAACAAATCAACCCACGATGTGTGTACGGCCGGCCATACAGGCCTTTGCATTGCAGGGTGCGTAGTGAACTGAACGCGCCCCCTCTACACGGGTACCTCAAGTCGTCCAACAGCAGATCGCACAATTCCTAAATCTAAACCTTTGAAGCATGTCCACATCGTCGTACAAGTCAAAAGGGTTAGTACGATCGCGGAACACCCTTTCCCGTCGCAATGCTCTTCTCATTTGCAGTTCAGGTAAATCAAGCGGGCCGCCATTTTTCAGATTTACGCAAAGGCTACGGCACCTTTCCGACACCCTCCTAGGTGGTGTACAATACGCAAGGGTTTCCGAGCGGCCGTAACTCTGCGCAAACGTCATGACCACCCAATTTTATCACAAATCGTAAGTTACGGACCCTCGCGTGCGTAAATCGGTGGCGGAAAAGTTACGAACGCGTCGTGACCACGGCCCCTGATTGTATAAACCTGATTGTATAAACGGCTCAGCATAAGCTATCGGCGCTTTGCAGTCATTACCATATATATTAATTAGCACGCGGTGATCCTGTCACGATGCGCAGAAAAATCGATGGAAATGAGTGCAGCTGTGCGTCGCTAGAATTGACCGTGTGCTGGCCGGTGCGACACGCAAGATTAAGCCCCGGTAAAGAAGGACCCCTGGCGGGATATGTTTTTGACGTAAGCAGAAATGAACGAGCCCACCTGTCTGCTTAAACGGTACATCAATTCTATTTAAACATGGCTGATTTTGTTTGGTAGAGCAAATGTAATCAGTCTTGACTGACGATATTCGAACACATGCAACATTCCGATTAATTTTGTGTTCGTTCATCAAGTTTACGTTAGTATCTCTCTTAGGAAATTCAGTCTGCGTTATGCAAGTCCATGGGGTGAGTTCTGCGTTATGGCGGCAAGTCCACAGAGTGATTTCTGCGTTACTGCAAGTCCATGGGGGTGATTTCTGCGTCATGCAAGTCCACAGGGTGATTTCTGCGTCATGCAAGTCCACAGGGTGATTTCTGCGTCATGCAAGTCCACAGGGTGATTTCTGCGTCATGCAAGTCCACAGGGTGATTTCTGCGTCATGCAAGTCCACAGGGTAATTTCTGCGTAAACTACAAAGTGTCCGACATCTCAGTGTTTAGCGTTCGCGAATAATGCCCCGTTTTGTTTTATTACTATTAATAATAATAATAATAATAAAATGGGTACTTAAGAGACGCCCTCCCTCTCGCAATTATTCTGGCGGGGGGCAATATTTCACCGTGCAACAACCACTACCACTGTCCGTGACAACCACTACTGCTCGCCAATAGACGTCGGTGACAGTTGCCCGCGGTACAGCGCTAGTATGATACCTTTTTTTTCACGCCGTGTCTGTATTGCTGGTGAGTGGCATAGTGACTTTACTCCAGGCTTTATTTGCAAATTTCACACAGACAGTTGTGTAACCATACTTATACTGGTGGCAATGTCAACATGAGTGATATAGTGTACAAGCCAATATGAGATATATAGGAACGTGCACTGACATCTGGCGGACTGACACAGGCAGTGATGCTGACTCAGTCAGGCTGACAACTGAACACGCGTGCATTGAATTTTGTAATTCATGTTTTTGCTTGGGACACCGAATGCAACATCTGTTCAGCCATACTGAACTTGACTCAACGTGTTCATGCTGTTGGGAGATGGGGAGGGAGGGGGGAGCATTGATTAAAAAATTCTCTGTAGAAACATAAGCTCGGGAATATTCACTCGGATCCCCCTCACCCCCCCCCCCCGACTCCCCCTGCTTCCGGTCCCCGGGGAGAACGTCGTCAATGCGGTCAGTTTCCACAGCATCCTCTGCGTGTTTTGGTGGTGGTTGGGTTTTTTTGCGGGTTTTTTTTTTCAGTCTTGCTCCTGCATGTCAGTACTGGCATGGTACTCCGCTGCTTCTAAAGTATGTACACGTATTTATGCAGGCGTGTGTACATGAAGGACAAACACAATGCACAATAAGTTTTAGTCGCCGAGTGTATGGGGAGACATACACTAACCGAATCTCCTTCCAGCTTGAACCAGAGAATACCTCATAATTCGCAGCTGGACGCCATACAGATGAACTCAGTGCCAGTACACTGAATATGAGGAGTGTTTCGCTACAGTGGTGGAGCATGGGGTCATGGTAACGAGGTGGCAGAGCAACGGAATGGCAATGAACAAGCCTAGGGAGAAAAATGTGCCAAGCATTTTCCCCTCGGTAACTCCACTGGTTTTGGATTTCACTGTTCGCGAACGGTTCAACCGGTAATCAGCCCTCTCTCACTCTATCTCTCTCTACCCGCTTAAGTCAGTCCTACTGTGTGTTTTCATCGACTGGTAGACCCGGGGTCAGTCAGAATTGAAATCACCCAAGCGTGCAGTGGCCGTGCATAATACTGAAGCCGGAAAGGTAACGCGCGGCGCTTGACTGTGATGTTGTGTTTCTCAGTCGATGACCTACATCAGCCGGCACGCCAGCGAATCTGACTGGATCGACGTGTTCTGTTCAGTTTGTCGCTGTCAGTCAAAGTTTGTGTGAAGGTGTGTGTACTTGCATGCCAGTGCAGCTCGAGCCCCTGCAGCTGCTTCAAATGCAGTCGGTCGTCAGTCTTCTCCGCGAGGTAGGTTGAGGCATGTTTTATTCAGTTTCGCCTCCGGTTGTTAGCGTTATTATGTCACTGGTAGACTGTTGTGTTTATGACTGTTTATGTGTTCACTTGAAAACTGAAGCGGGACGAGGTGGGGGAGAGAGGTACATCAGGGTGGTGGGGCAGCAATCACTCCGTGTTGTCACAGTTGTTGCTGTAGTGTAGCGGACCGGAGGTGCAGTGTGTGTGTGTGTGTGTGTGTGTGTGTGTGTGAGAGAGAGAGAGAGAGAGAGAGAGAGAGAGAGAGAGGGTGGGTGGGTGTTTGGGGGTTTAACGTTCTTTTCCACCACATAGGGTGATATCAAAGACGGGTCAACGATGAAAATCTTGACTGAAGCCAGCACAAATATTTGGCCTCAGCCGGGATCGAACTCACGACCCGAGCATTAGAAGTCCAACGCTCTACCATTCGACCACCCCGGCTCCCCGAGAGAGAGAGAGAGAGAGAGAGAGAGAGGCGGGGGGGGGGGGGGGAATAACGCGGAAACTAACGCGAAACTAACGCGGAAACTGACTGTATTTTCCAACGGCCGGGTTCAGGCAATCAGCTGACGTAGCCCGGAAATAGTTTCAGTTCAGTTCATACAAACTACATGTACAAACATTGTCGGTGACAAGCTAGAGAGAGAGAGAGAGGCGGGGGGGGGGGGGGGGTGTAAGGGGAGGGGCGGGTTATGAGTCGGTTGTCAGCGTCTCAGTTTTGCCAGCTGAATTCCCGATACTTTCGGCGTGCGTCAGATGCACCGTAGACATGTGTGAAACCCATTCAACCGCATAATGTGTGGCTCGTGCACACGCTCAAGCAGGCCGGGTTGCTCAGTGACAGGACCGGCCGGGGAGTTTGGCTGACAGCTTTCAGTACTCTCACAATACGGTTAGTTAGGCCTGGCCGTGACGGGACCCCCGGTACAACCTTCAGTTTGCTCCTGACCTTGTTAAAATGTTTGTCTTCAGTCACGGTATCTCTGTCCACTATTCACTAGGCCACACTAATAATATAATAATAATAATGAGTATTGTATAGGCGCTTTACTCAATTTCATGAATCGGCTCAAAGCGCCGCGAACTGAACCCAATACGCACGCTCACGTGAAGCACTGACACGCATTCTCTCACACCGCACTGGACATGAACATCACTGATACAGTCACGTGGAGCGAAGGGTCAGCTCAGCTATTTTAATTTCGGAATTTCGATTTGGATTTATTTTTCAAATTTGGTGGGCTGAACATTTCCAAAGCAGAGGGGGAGGAAGCCGGAGTACCTGGAGAGAACCCCCGACGATCAGCCCGAATGAACAGTGCCGCATACGAGAAGGAAAAAATCTTTGCCCTGAGTGAGACTCGAACCCCTGACCTCTCGCGTTGGCCGGTGACAAGTCTCTTAACCAATAGACCACCGACCGCCCCATTACAATACAGGCCAACTCATGTTCGGAACAATTTCACTCGTGCCGGAGTGGGCGTGTACGCTCCATATAGTCTACCGTGATGATTACCGACGCAATACCAAGAGCTCAGTACGTGTGAATGCAAGACAAAAGAGGTGAACCTAGAACTGCTTCAGTTCTGCATGGATGAATGCTATGAATCTACGGTTAATTCACACGAAACATAAGCTTCAAGTTCATACTGAAGCGTTTCTTGACTGACGCCCAGAGCTGGTCGTGACTAGGAAAGGCATACGGTTATCAGGGTTAAGTCGGCGCAAGAGGGCTGTAAAACTGGCAATACGTGAGTATGAGAGAACGATTGTAAACTGCCCTAAGAGCACCCCCCCCCCCCCTTTTTTTTTTTTTTTTTTTTTTGAAGTTCCTACAGACTGAGAAAGCTGGACGTCACTGACTACAAATATAAGCCCACTTGATGCCGGCTCAAGATGGTAGTAAAAACGTGTCAGATGTTGACGGGGCAAACACAGTTTGGACACGCTTAAGACGAATTCGCAGGGGAAATCAGGAGTTTTGTTCGGCTTATCCGAAGTTTGATTTATCCGTGACGACGGATAAGGGCGAATTTTGAAGAGGGCTTCGAGTTAGGCCGGCGAGTTGCACCCTTTCACCCCCAGACTATTCGGTTTAGAAACTGACAATTCCCTTTCCTTGGTCAGCACGAGCTTAGTGCTAGAACTTAATGATTAATTACACTCAACACGCTCGTGTAAACTGACGTCTTTAAATCTCTGTAGCTGTACTGGTCTAGTGGGAGGAATGAGGCGCAACGGCCAGTAGTCCTATACCTATCCCTATACCTATCCCCATACCTATCCCGTCCTATACCTATCGCCGGGCCATACCCATACCTACCCCCATCCCGGCCTATACCTATCCCCGCGCCATACCCATACCTATCCCCATACCTATCCCTATACCTGTCCCCGTATATACCTACCCCTATGCCAATACCTATCCCTATTCTTTTTTTTTCTGCCACAATCTCTTTGCCGGCTCTAGTGGTGTTCCTCCCTGGTAATGGGTGGAATCCACGGAGGGCTCGGAAGCTGGGGCAATTTTTATTATGCATGATGATGGAGATGAGGATGATGGTAAGATGATGCTATGGAGGTCCGAGTAGTTTGGGACTGCGGGACTGGGCCGCATTCCACGTTTCCTGTCATAAGTATCCCGGCATTAACCAGACCCGGGAACTACGTAGGTGCCGGCCGTGTAATCATCCACATCATAAGACGTGTCATACCAAGGGGAAGCACTGACCCCTAAATGGGGTCGCACCCTCGAAGTGGGTGAATCTCGGCTGTGTGGCAACAGCTTCCCCATTGGGCCCATAGCACACCCGCTCTGGGTAGGAGCCGACCTAGGTAGAAAAATTCCGCTTGCCTCGGCTGGGACTCGAACCCGGGTCTCCCGGTCCATGGCCCGAAGTGCCGATGTCGTAACATAGGCAGACGGGCGTAGCCATACGTGACTGAACTGAATTCAGCCAACCTTGACGGTCTCATATTGATTTTCTCCACTGTGGCCTGGTATAAATGTTACGGCGGGCCCCTTCCTCCATGTTGTTTTCCCGCAGTATAAACGGACAGTCGTTTACAGCAGCCTAGCTGCTCTAAGTGTTTTCCGGCGAATTCAGAACTTACACACACGATGTCGACTTGTGCACAAAAGTGTCAGTATACAGCAGTGTTGTGGGATAATAAGTGACGTCGCCGAGGTCTGGGCTGGCAGTAATGTTGTTTACTGTCACGGAATGCGCGTGTGCCGGCGTAAGTGTGCGTCACGGTGTACACGTGTGTGTGTGTGTGTGTGTGTGTGTGTGTGTGTGTGTGTGTGTGTGTGTGTGTGTGTGTGTTGTTTTTTTCTGCCTATCACACACACATCCGTTACAAAACAAATACTACTGGTTCCAAAGTACACACCAAAACATATGATGATGATGATGATGATGATGATGATAAATAGTACTTATCTAGCGCTTATTCTCGCAGCAAAGCAACTCATAGCGCCACACACACACACACACACACACACACACACACTGTGTGTGTGTGTGTGCGTGTGTCTTATGCACTGTCAGAGGCTGTACTGCAGAAGAGAAATTTCTGTTTCATATAACGTAGAATAGACAATAAAGATAAATTATTGTATTGTATTGTATTGTATTGTGCCGTACCATACCATACCATACCGTATTGTATTAGACCATACCATACCATACCATACCATATTGTATTGTATTATACCATACCATACCATACCGTACCATACCGTATTGTATTGTACCATACCATACCATACCGTATTGTATTGTATTGTACCATACCATACCATACCGTACCGAACCATATTGTATTGTGTTGTATTGTATTGTATTGTATTGTATTGTACTGTACTGTACCATACCATACTATAGTGGCAAATCTGGCTACTGAGCAAAGTGTGTAACTGACATGGCATTTCGAGCAGATATTTTGGAACTACCCTTGAACATTCTTCACTGGTGTATTTGCCCCGAAAAAATATTGTGGTTTGTGCTCAGTTTCCTTCATGGCTTGGCTTGTTCTGCATTCAGTTCGCAGCGTACCAGATAAAACTGTCGGCACGGTAACCATTCTGGCGTATGATAAGAAGCCTGCACAGCTGGTTGACAGATTTTCTTTGTCACAGTTTTGCCTGTCACTGAAGGTGCCAGCATGGTAGACACTGCATACAACCATGGAATATTGCCATGGTAGACACTGCATATAACCATGTAATATTGTCATGGTAGACACTGCATACAACCATGTAGTATTGTCATGGTAGACACTGCATACAACCATGTAATGTTGTCATGGTAGACACTACATACAACCGTGTAATATTGTCATGGTAGACACAGCATACAACCGTGTAATATTGTCATGGTAGACACAGCATACAACCGTGTAATATTGTCATGGTAGACACAGCATACAACCGTATAATATTGCCATGGTAGACACTGCATACAACCGTATAATATTGCCATAGTACACTTCATACAACCGTGTAATATTGCCATGGTAGACACTTCATACAACCGTGTAATATTGCCATGGTAGACACTTCATACAACCGTGCAATATTGCCATGGTAGACACTTCATACAACCGTGTAATATTGCCATGGTAGACACTTCATACAACCGTGTAATATTGCCATGGTAGACACTGCATACAACCGTGTAATGTTGTCATGGTAGACACTACATACAACCGTGTAATATTGTCATGGTAGACACAGCATACAACCGTGTAATATTGTCATGGTAGACACTGCATACAACCATGTAGTATTGTCATGGTAGACACTGCATACAACCATGTAATGTTGTCATGGTAGACACTTCATACAACCATGTAATGTTGTCATGGTAGACACTACATACAACCGTGTAATATTGTCATGGTAGACACAGCATACAACCGTGTAATATTGTCATGGTAGACACAGCATACAACCGTATAATATTGCCATGGTAGACACTGCATACAACCGTATAATATTGCCATAGTACACTTCAACGAGAAAAGGGGCAACGAGAAAAGGGCCAGCACAAATATTTGGCTCCAGACGGGATTCGAACTTACGACCCGAGCACTGAGAGTCTAACGCTCTACCATTCGGCTATCGCGGCTCCCCGTGTACCGCTGGAAACTGCAAGTATTAATATAGTAGGTTATACGTAGAAGCAAAGATTACGACACTTGAAGGATCAGCATACACCTCGAAATAAAATAAATAAAACTGCAAGTGACAGCGTAATACATTATTCGTGCAGACATATATCCTATCTGACAGGTTTCAGCGAACAAGCAAGACATAAGCACACACAGTCGGAAACTGTACATAGCAACGAAACATATACCGTAGTACAAAGAATACTACACGCGTGCATGCATCATGCAGACAGATCCAAGCATATTTTAAGACGCACGATCGCAAAGAAATTCAACAGGCAACATGTTCACGTGGTCAGTGCAGCAGGATCTGCCTCGCGGCGACGTTCAATAGATGATAGATAGCATGATAGACGATAGATGTCACTGAGTTTTAATGGAAAAGAAAGTGCATCTCATTTTCAGGTCGTGACCCTGAGACCTGGCGCAGCAACTTAGAAGTTGCTGGTAAAAATATTGTTTAAAACTTTTTATCAAACGTACCGTTGGACACTAAACTACCAGCTAAATAATTATTATTATAATGAATATTGTATAGGTGCTTTACCCAATTGCATGAATCGGCTCAAAGCGCCGCGAACTGAACCCAAAACGCACGCTCACGTAAATCACACGCATTCTCTCACACACTGGACATAAACACATTACAATCACGTGGTGCGAAGGGTCAGCTCAGCTATTTAAATTTTAGAATTGCATTTATTTTTCAAATTTGGTTGGCTGAACATCTCCAAAGCATAATAACACAGACAGACAGACGGACAGAAAGACACAGAGTATATTGGCTCTGGCATTATATAGCGTGGCTTCCCCCCCCCCCCCATCCAACAGCAGCCACTCGTGTCATGAAAAACTGTGAGATATGTGTGTATGGTTTTGCACTGATCCGTTAGTGGACTTTAAACGCTCGGGTCGTGAGTTCGAATCCCGGCTTGGGCCATTTGTATTGGCCTTTTTCTCGTTACCCTGTCTTTGATATCACCTATACGTGGTGGGAAAGGGCGTTGAACTCGCAAACACCCACCCACCCCACCCTGATCCGTCAATAATTGTAGGATTTCTTTCAACAGACACCCCAAGACGTCTCTTCCCCAGCATCATCAGCTTCAGAAGCAGGAGAACAATTTTGAGACTTAGCAGCAACAACTGGCGAAGTACGTACTCCTCATCATCAGGACACACGTTATGACGACTTGCTGGAAGACGCGGGCGCATTGTTACTCAAGGTGAACTGTGTTCACGAGGATTGCCGCCCGTCTGAACAGTCTGTACCCTGCCCTTACCAGATTGTCTGCTCAGCTTGATACAGCCTGCAACAATGGAGGGTAAGACTGACTGACTATCATTTTTTAAAATGTCCCAACTCTTCGCTTGTTCCAGTGATGTTCCTCCCAGGTCATGGATGGAATCCACGGAGGGCTCGGAATCTGGGGTAATGCTTATCATGCATGATAATGGAGATGAGGATGATTGTATGATGAAGCTATGGAGGTCCTTGTGATTTTGGGACTGCGGGTCAGGCCCGCATTCCGCGCTTTCCGTTATAACTTGAATTGGGAGTAATCAATTGTTGAAATACAGAATCTAATCCTAAATGAAGTGTGTGTGTGTGTGTGTGTGTGTGTGTGTGTGTGTGTGTGTGTGTGTGTGTGTGTGCGCGCGCGCGTGCGTGTTGCAGGAGGAGTTCCCTTTAACCCGCTGACGTGCGTCGCAAGCAGGCTGTTCATCACGAGACCTTCCACAGACATGGACACAGACGAAGACGGCCCTTGGATAACCTCCATGGCGGCCACCGACAGCGGGCGACTCGTCATGATAGACAACAGAAACAAGATGGTCAAAGTTCTGGCCGACCTCACCAGCCAGACCCCCGCCATCCAGGGCGTTGTCCTGGAGACCTGGCCTTACAGGCTGGCTCTGCTTCGTGACGGTCAAATAGCTGTGACGTCAGACAAAAAGCGTCTGTACTTCATTGACGTCAGCGGCATCCCTACCGTCGTGACGCACGTGCAGACCGCTAGAGAGTACTGGGGCGTGGGCTCTGTGACGTCAGACGACACGCTCGTGGTGAGCTGCGTCAGAGACCGTGACGGGCCTGCTGGTGTTGACGTCATCACACGGGACGGTGCTTTGCTGAAGACTGTGACTGACAGTTTCAGACTGCTTGGTTTGACCCGCCCTGTAAACCTCTGTGTTGCGGAGGGCGGGGAGGTTCTTGTGTCAGACTGTGACGCCGGCACTGTATTCCGGGTGGACGTAACCACGGGCCGTGACGTAGGCAGGCTCACTCACCCGGATGTAAAGTACCCTTGGCAGGTAGCCAATGACAGCGCCGGAAACTGTTACGTGGCCAGTCGTGACG
>JACVVK020000128.1:395000-532500 GCA_018292915.2 Batillaria attramentaria | reverse complement strand
AGGCATGTTACCAACGTTACACAGGCGCGAACGTGTACGTCACCGATGTTACAAAGACGCGAAAGGGGACGTTGCGAACACCATAAGGACACAAAGGGCAAGCTACCAACGTTATACAGACATAAAAGGGCACGCTGCCATCATCCTACAGACAGAAAAGGGCACGTTACCAGCGTTAAATGACGCAAAAGGGTGCGTTACTGAGGTTACAAAGACGCAAAAGGGCACGTTACCGAGGTTACAAAGACGCAAAAGGGCACGTTACCGAGGTTACAAAGACGGTAAAAGGCACGTTACCGAGGTTATAAAGACGCAAAAAGGCGCGTTACTGAGGTTACAAAGACGCAAAAGGGCACGTTACCGAGGTTACAAAGACGGTAAAAGGCACGTTACTGAGGTTACAAAGACGCAAAAGGGCACGTTACCGAGATTACGATGACGCAAAAGGGCACGATACGTGTACCGAAATTACGATGACGCAAAAGGGCACGATACCGAGGTTGCAAAGACGCAAAAGGGAACGTTACCGTCGTCCTATCGGAGATGCTAAAGGGCCCGTCCTAAATGTTTCAGGAATCACACCAGGTGACACCCCCATCATAGTACAGGAGGAGATTCTGGTGGCTGGCCGAAAGAGCTTACTGCTGTGTGAAGTGCTGACGGATAAAACTCCGGCCAATGGACACTTCCCCCTGTCCTGGACAAACGGACACATGCATCTCCACCCTACTGGTGAAACAAATGGTAAGATATAGGACGCGAAATCAGAGAGTTAACCCTTTCAGCCCTGAAGGAATCTCAGTAGCGATAACGCCTGGGAGTTTTTCCAAGTGTGCTAGATCTAAAGCAGGACTCTTGCATACAAAACCCTATTTCTCAAGGAGTATCGGATCCATCCTACAGGGGAATCCACCACTGTGCAGAGCGTATGAGAGTCGGTTACATACACGCATATTATTGTTAGGGTCTGTGAGACCGTAGGTGATACGGTGGCAGGGCTGAAAGTGTTAATGCGGCCGAAGGACACAAATACACACGGCCTCAAAATGCCTATCCATTCCCCATTAGCCTCAGGCATCATAGTCACCTTCAAAATGCTTCAATCTAGACACAATTACTGCCATGAACAGACCATTCAAAGGCACGCACCTGACAGCGGTTTCAAAGATTTGAATGTCTCCTTTCCGCTCAAGCCTCACTGGAGTAATGCACGTCTACTTTCTCTTTAGGCCAGAGTCCCAGCTTCACTGGCAGCTTGCCTCTTTTTGTGACCGCCTGGCATGCACCTTGACCTACATAACACAAAAACCACGAAAATCACGCTTTTTCATGACAACAAAAATTACTACAGGCTATCACACTCGCCAAACAGAGTACCTCAAATAAACACCAAATATGACCCCACGTCAATTTGTGTCCTTACCCCTGCAGCTGTCAAACATGGAGAATGTTTGCATTTTGGCGTAATTAATTTCACAGTGGAGGGTACAGTTTGTAATAATAATAATAATAATAACTGACAATTATGTGGGCGCTTCTTCCAAATTTCTTGAATTGGCTCAAAAGCGCCGCGAGCTAAACCCAACACGAACGCTCACGTGAGTCACACGCATTCTCTCACACACTGGACATAAACACATTGCAGTCACGTGGTGCGAAGGGTCAGCTCAGCTATTTAAGTTTCGAAAGTTAGAATTGCATTTAATTCAAAGTTTGTGGGCTGAACATTTCCAAAGCAGGGAGGGAGGAAGCCGGAGTATCCGGAGAGAACCCCCGACGATCGGCCCGAATGAACGGTGCCACGAAAGACGGAAACATTCAAAGTTCGCCCCGGGTGGGACTCGAACCTGACCTCATTGGTTGCAAAAAGTCTCTTAACCACCAGACCACCGACCGCCCCATGTTGCACTGTTGTATTGACCTGCAAGCGTTTTGTCGCAGTTCAGTTTTCGGTCGAAATAATAATAATAATAATGAACTGTACTTATATAGCGCAAAATTCTTACAAAGTGACTCAATGCGCGTACTCCCGCATTCATACCAACAAATATGCAAACACACACACACACACACACACACACACACACACACACACACACACGCACGCACGCACGCACGCACGCACGCACACACACACACACACACACACACACACACACACAGAGCAGCTGAATCAGGAGGAGGTAAGTTTGCCTAGTCGAAAGCCAGCCGGAACAGATGCTTTTTCAAGTCAAACTTGAAACGATCTATGTCCGACTGGCCTCTGAGGCCAAATCAACAAACGAGTGTAGCGTAGTTTGCGTAATCGGAGGCACCTCGTTGTGAAAACTATTTATATGAATCGTATACACTGCAAACTTTTTTCAGGCACGTGGCACTCGTTCGTAGGGGGCGCTGCCGACGTGTTGACGAGGTATACGAGTGAGTACGAGTTCACTGTGAGCAGCATCAACCAAGGGGAGAACTTCACGTGTACCGCAGATTTTGGTAACGGCTCCCGTAATTCGACGTCACTCACCCTGCATGTCTACAGTAAGTCACATTGTAGAAAACTGCTTAAAGGTCTGGGCCCGCATGTAAAACTCGAGGTTAATTTAGCCCACGGCTACGGGCCTAACCCAGACTAGGAGGGTGGGTGGGTGTTTGCGGGTTTAACGTCCTTTTCCACCACATTGGGTGATATCAAAGACGGGGCAACGATGAAAAAGCCAGCACAAATATTTGGCCCCAGCCGGGATTGAACTCACGATTCGAGCATTAGAAGTCCAACGCTCTACCATTCGACCACCCCGGCTCCCCAACCCAGACTAGGACAAAAGAAACCCAAAAACAAAACAAAATTCAATGCATAATGAAGGCAACTTGCAGAGTTTTCAGCTCATTTTCTCCTTCAATGTCAAAACGCAAAATGAGCTTTGATTTACTAACAACTCATACATCATCTGCGGCGGGGTTTGCATCTAATGAAACTGACAGGATCGTGGACTGTCAGTCAAATGACGTAATGGTTTATCTTGACAGACAGCACTCTGTGTGACAAGCAGCCGTGTAAAGACGGAGGTTTCTGTGATACTCGGCCAGAGTCGCCTAACCAGTACACATGTACTTATCCCAACCCACATCCCGGTACGTTCTGTGTCTGTCTCTTTCTATGTGTCTGCGTCTATGTGTTTGTCTATGTGTCTGTGTCTGCGTCTGTTTGTGTCTCTGTGTCTCAGTCTGTCTGTCCCTCCTGCTCCGTCTGTCTCCGTCTTTATACTGGGGGTCTGTCTGTTTCTGTGTCTGTCTCTGCGTCTGTCTATGTGTGTGTCTATGTGTCTGTTTCTGTCCGTCCCTCCTACTCCGTCTGTCTCCGTCTTTGTACTCACAGTGCCGGCCCATCCGCCTGTGTCTGTCACACACACACACACACACACACACACACACACACACACACACACACACACACACACACATATGCGTATTTACTCCCTATTTGACTCAGGTATCATAGTCACCCCCTTAACCTGCTTCAAGAAACAACAGTTACCATGCACCATCATACCCATGATTCAAGGGCACATACTTGACAGGGGCTTAAAAACTTTGGATGTCTCCTTTCCGCTCAAGCCTCACTCGAGTAATGCTAGTCTACTTTCTAGTAATGAAAAAGTAGTAATGAAAGCCACTTCACCGAAATCCACTCACGTAACCTTTGCCTCTCTTGTGCGCAAAAAAGTCCCAGCTTCACCGGCAGCTTGCCTCCTCTTGCTACCCCCTAATCACGCTTTTCTGTGACAATAAACATCACGACAATCACGCTATTCTGTGACAATAAACATCACGACAATCACGCTATTCTGTGACAATAAACATCACGACAATCACGCTTTTCTGTGACAATAAACATCACGACAATCACGCTTTTCTGTGACAATAAACATCACGACAATCGCGCTTTTCTGTGACAATAAACATCACGACAATCACGCTTTTCTGTGACAATAAACATCACGACAATCACGCTATTCTGTGACAATAAACATCACGACAATCACGCTTTTCTGTGACAATAAACATCACGACAATCACGCTTTTCTGTGACAATAAACATCACGACAATCACGCTTTTCTGTGACAATAAACATCACGACAATCACGCTTTTCTGTGACAATAAAAATCACGACAATCACGCTTTTCTGTGACAATAAAAATCACGACAAACTATAACACCCTCGCAAAACAGGGCCCCAGGGATGTCGTTTGGGGCCGGATCTCGGCTAAAAGCCGATTTTTTTTTTTTTTTTTTAAGCCGATAATCTATCTGTCATGTCGGCTGGCCGAGCCGAAGTTTTCACGTGTGAATCGGCTCGATTATGTCCGTTTCTGCGAGATTCCTGTGCTGGCTGGACTAATTTTCAAGAAAACGCAACTTTCGGTTTCAAGTGATTTCCACGAGAACGCAACTTTATGTTACTTCGGCAGAGAGAGCCGAAACTTTCTGTAAAAAAGCCTTTCATGGCTGTTTCGGCTAAATCGCCAAAGAAAAAAAAATCCTGGCAACATCACTGGGGCCCTGCTCAATTTGTGTTCTTACATCTACAGAAACGAATCCTTGTAATAACCGCAACGCCTGTGATCGGCACGCCAACTGTACCTTCGACCCGGATGAGGTGACCGAGTTCTCTTGTGGCTTCACTGAGCTACACTTTCAGGTCCTCATTGGCCGCTAATCATGCACGCTCCATGATTCACAATATTAATGAAATTGTTCATGAGCCTGAAGTGTGTCGATTTATTGCCTTTGGGCGGTGTGTGTGTGTGTGTGTGTGTGCCGTGTGCACGGTGTGTGTGTGTGTGTGTGTGTGTGTTTGTGTGTGTGTGTGTGTGTGTCAGTGTGTGTGTGCCGTGTGCACGGTGTGTGTGTGTGTGTGTGTGTGTGTGTACTTTTCCAATCAGCACAAAACGAAGAGCACATCAATTTGAAAATAAAATTCTCTCTCTCTCTCTCTCTGTGGTGTAAACAGTTATGTGACATTAATGTTCATACCTACATCCGACCCAGCATCTGTGCTATCATGATGGAGGAAATACGAGTGCTCTCCCTTGGGCCTATGGCGTCGGAGCCGAATGAAGCGGGGGAGGCTAACATGGAGGGAACTCGTACAGGTCTGTATTTAGACGGTTATGGTTAGGGTTAGGTTTAGGGTTAGGTTTAGGGTTTGGTTCGGGTGTGAACGCGCTATCGGGCGTTTCCGGAATCCCGTGACCTCAGGTGACGTCCGTCTAAAAATAGACCTGTACGAGTTCCCTCCATGATAGCCTTCACCGAATGAAGCCTGAAGCTGGATCAGCTCTGATTCACATTGTCTGCTGTGGTTGTTACACCCACAGATATTTGTATACTAGATCGCTCAACTCAGGACATACACATGTCAACTCGTGAAGCTACATAGGAGACTTTCGCGCATGCGCTGTGGGGGTATTACGGTCGCGCAAGGTCTGATGGGATCCAGGACATTTGCCACGCAGACGACAGGATGAACCGTCAATCAGAGTTTGTTCTTTGTGGCGTTCACGACTTGTGCAGCCCCCGGATAACCCTTACATGGTGGAAAAGGACGTTAAACTCCTAAACAGACCCACCCACCCACTCTTGTACAGCCGCCGGGGGCCCAACCTCTAACAATTTCAGTAGTCTAGAAGAAGGGAGAACTGGTGTATGTAAAGATACTAGCAAATATCTTAGTATGTTTTTCGTCAGTTTAAAATCCCTACACTTTCCGTATAAATTTCCGAGATATCTTACTTTATATTCTGCTGTAAAACCTGACAGCTGACTGTTGCTCTCTAGATACTTAAATATCACACCATAAACAGTACACTAGATTTACTGTCTATGAACACCCCCCCCCCCCCCACACACACAAACGGCTTCGTCAGCAACGTAAAGCAAGGGAGGCAATCGCTAACCACTTACTCTTATTATAGTTGACGGCCGGAAGTACCGTGATCCCGTAAATCAATGCGCTTCATACTTGAGCCACCGCGGAATCCCAATGATCCCATGATTCACTGCAACAAGATGGCATACTAACTTTTCACTAGTTTCAGGACGGGGAAGTCACAGTCTATCTAGAATGATCCCATGATTCACTGCAACAAGATGGCATACTAACTTTTCACTAGTTTCAGGACGGGGAAGTCACAGTCTATCTAGGGTTTCAATATCTTTGATCAGAACGGGGACACCCCCCGTCCTCAGTGCATGCCCCTTCAGGTGTATGACCCAGAAAGTCACTCAGTGAGTTGGTCACGAATTGCATGCATGGCACGTTCTGCACGGGATAGTGAAGGCGCACCTGTGTCCGCCAGTTCCTCCATAAAACTCTAGGCTAGGGCAAGAGCACCGGTAGTCGTCATCAAAGTATGCGCACGCACACCAAACCCTCGGGGTCCTCGGGCAGTCCGGGAACTTGGCGCGAGCTTCGCTGGTCAGGAAGTAAACGGAACTCACCGTCTCCTTACGTGGATGACGCGGTTTCTTGTCTCCACTGACTTACTCCGTTGAGGGGAGCCGGGGTGGTCGAATGGTAGAGCGTTGGACTTCTAATGCTCGGGTCGTGAGTTCGATCCCGGCTGGGGCCAAATATTTGTGCTGGCTTTTTTATCGTTGCCCCGTCTTTGATATCACCCTATGCGGTGGAAAAGGACGTTAAACCCCCAAACACCCACCCACCCACCCTTACTCCGTTGAGGACTGACAGGACATATGCACGGCATTGATTTCACAACCTCGCCGAGCAACTTGATGTTGTATCATAGTGGGGGTGGGTGGGTGTTTGGGGGGTTAACAACCTTTTCCACCACGTATGGGTGATATCGAAGACGGGGCAACGGACGAAAAAGCCAGCACAAATATTTGACCCCAGTCGGGATACGAACTCACGGCCCGAGCATTAGAAGTCCAACGCTCTACCATTCGACCACCCCGCATCCCCGTATCATAGTGACGTCTCGATTTTCAGTTGTCAGTAATCCATCAAGATAATCATGCCTCCCGACTATTTTCCCCAGAAAAGTACTCTTTGGTGCTTGAAATCACACTCTTGCGTAAAAGAACATAATAAACTCATAGAGCTATAAATAACGTCCTATTTTCCAATTCGTCTGACCGGGGAAGGAGAGCAGGGTAATTATGACGTATTTCCGGTTTGATACGTCAGCATTATGGCGTATTTCCGCCTTTGTGTTTCAGGGTTCCCTACCCTCGTGCCTTGCCCTGCTCTAGTCGGGAACTCAGCATCTGAGTAGAACTCAGTTTCTGTATGCACGCTGACCACGAAATTTAATCGGTACTAGGTCATGAGGTGCACGTGCTGCAAAAGACGCACTATGAGTGGATACCGGCACGCGCGAGTCTTTGAAAACTGGCGCAATACATGTTCATTGGCCATGCGAAGCCCTCGTAAGGGCCACAGAACATGCATATACATAAACTTTTTTTTTTTTTTTTGGGGGGGGGGGTGGTACTTTGGTTTTGCTCAAATGACTGGTGCGTCACTTTTGCACCGTGGTTAGTGGTGAACGTCAGTGTCCGCACTTTGACTGTCAGGAGTGTGGAAGCGGCTTCTACCGAACCGTCAGTTTTTTTTTTCAACAAAGCGGCCAACACAACACTAATACCACAACTGAATGTCTGAAGGTAGGTGCAGTTCTCGTTCATCTACTTTGAACCCTTGTTTCTTCTTTTTTTTTTCCCCTGAGTTTGTTGCTTAGGAGATAAGTGTATATGCGCTTAGTATTTGTTTGATTTACCCAGTTCTAATTGCTATTTGTTCTGTACGCTTTTTTTTTTTTTGGGGGGGGGGGGGGGGGTAATCGGGATTTCGATAAATTAGCATGGAAGTGCAGGGCTGCCACTCTTCCTCCTGTGGCCGGATTTCCGGCTTTTTGAACCGGCTGTGAAGAGCTTTCCGGCTTTTTAAAGCCTTTTCCGGCTTTTTCGGCGAAAAAATTCGCGAGTCTGTGTCTGTCGCTGGACCGTCGGCCTTCCCGGGAAAGGTGCATTTTGCGCCTCATATTGTCATATTCAGGGCTGCCACTCTTCCTGCTGTGGCAGGATTTCGTGCTTTTTGAACCGGCTGTGAAGAGGTTTCCGGCTTTTTAAAGCGTTTTCCGGCTTCTCCGGCTTTTTCCTGCTTTTCCGGCCCAAAAAATCGCGAGTCAGTCTGTGTCTATCGCTGGGCCGTCGGCTTTTCCCGGTAAGGTGCATTTTGCGCCCCATATTCTTCGGCGACGTTAACCCCCCCCCCCCCCCCCCCAAAAAAAAAAAAAAAACCTAACAAAACTCGCTTACTCCTCCAAGTGGTGGTGGTGGTGTTTCACGCTTGGTCCGCCTAGGAGATGATAAGTTGCAATATTTGCTGTATATGCGCTTAGTATTTATCAGTCTTTGTTTTACCTAGTTGTAATTTTTTTTTTCTACGCTTTTTTGTAACCGGGACTTCGAGAAATTAGCATGAAGGTGCAGCGTCTCCTGCATGTCCTAGGTTTATATTGCCCGGTAGACCAGTGTGCATCCTTTGTCCAATGTTACATTTTTTTTTTCATGTAGTGCAGGCACACTCAGCCGCGAATTAGTCTTTGTGGCTTGCGCGGCCGGAAGCCCTAGAAACTCACTCACTCACTCACTCACGCATGGTCACTTCTGAGGGGGCCTGTAAAGAGCTCTTTCACTTTTACGGATCACGTGGTACACGCGGTGGCCGCGGCCAGGACAATTGATGCCATGACAGAATATCTGGCGGCGGACACTGAGCTAGCGGACAAACAAATGCGGTTCCCCATAAGTAAAGCACGGGGCGCACATTTTGATGACATCATAGAAGAACTCAGAACTCCTGCTCCACAGATTCTACCACCGTATGTTATGATTTTACCCGGCCTCTGGCCGCAACTGATGCCGTCTTTTCAACCGTTTGTTTTTGCCCTCTGTTTTGTGTACTGACTTCACTCTGTGTCTTCAGCCTCAGTTTAGCTCTTAAAAGTGACCCCATGCAAAACTCGCAATTTAATGTTGCTTGAAATCTTCAAGTCATTGACTACTGGAGCCACTTCAAGTCACTATTACGCAATCTGCAGCCGGCGCCGTCAGTCTTGGGCCTCGCGGGGAAGGCCGATCAGTTTTCATTTCCAGTCCAATATGCCCATACCGTAGCGGTACCGTCCCTTCAAGTTATGCATGTTTTCGTCTGTGTGTCTGTGCCGTTACGTCTGTGTGTGACTGTGTTTCTAGTCAGAGTCGTTTCAGTGTACCTTTCATAACACGAACTATCTGAAACCCATACTTTTTAGAACTAAATTCTCATTTCACTGATTTCAGCATTTCCTACACCCTTCAACACATATTGTACCGCGCACGACTGAGCACTGAGCTCACATTTTCAAGTTCAGTGACGCCGTTCCCGGTCGGCCGCGGCTTTAGTCATTGATAACTTGACTAGGCCACATAATTATTGACTCGGTAATTATTCCGACTTTTGGTTTTAAGCCCTGTGTGCGAGGAACAGCAAGATTTACGGTTCCTTAAACGGCTCATTGCAGTAAACACGAGCTTAATCAAAATGTGCTTTTGCTTGTTCGTTTCCTCATCTCCAGCATCATGCATTTAAAAAAAAAAAAGCCCCAGCTTCCGAGCCCTCCCTGGATTCCCGGCCATTGGAGCTGGCACGGACAACGGAGTTTCCCGAAAGTAGAAAATAGTTTTCCGGAGACAACCGAACAACGCCGAACTACCGTCGGCAACCGGTTGGTATTGCACCACCGCTCACGGAAACGCTTCGCAGTGTGGAAGAGGCCGTCGTGATTAGAAAACCCCAACCTCTTCCAAGTCACCGTTCAAGCTTGATTATAGGGTTTGATAAGCGCACGAGTCTGTCGAGCCGGCTTGGCCGTGGGGATACTTCGTTTAAACAAACATTCAACAGTCACTTGATGTACCGCAGTTTAACTACTGCAGCATCCCCTGGCGCTACCCGGCTTTTTTTGTCGTCTCGATTGTTCATTCGTGATTCAGTATTTGCTCTCGATTGACTCTGGAATGGGTACAATGGACGCCTTCAGTTTTGGAAGAAAAGGCCACAGTGCCGGTCAACCGTTCAGGTTCGAGCCACGCCGGGGACTTTTTTTTTTTTTTTTTTTCGTCTTCTTCAGTCTTCTCCGAGTTTGCCCGGGTAATTTGCTTCTGACTCTGAGAGGCTTTTGTGCCGAACATCTGGACTTTAAAAAAAAATTACCTCTTATGTCATGATTTTTTTTTTCACAAGTCAAATGTGGCGGTAGAGCCTTTGTCCAAGGGTCGTCATTGCAGACGGACTCGGATCACATGTTGGGACGCTTTGAGCAGAGCTGTAGCGTCTAGACTACTGACTGCAGTCTGTTTTTAACATGTGTGGATCATAGCAGGGCAGCCGGGTTCGGTAGTGGCCGAGTGGTGTTATTGCGGCCAGGACTTTCAGCGCTAGGGTCGTGAGTCAGTTCGACTTCCGACTGACTGGGGTCAGATACATTATTTGTGTTACTGACAACACACACAGACCTGTACAAACGCTCGAACAGAATGCAGCACACAGGGAACTCAGTTCCGCTGGTCAGTGAAGTAATCAGGTGCCACGTTCTTTTGTTGGTGCCTTCAAACGGCTGTGGCAACCACCTTTATTGGCCTAACAATTGACAGTCAAGTGAATTTACTTTTGTTAACTTTGTACAATTTTCAAAACATGACGCAGCAGCTACTAAATCTTCTACTCCCCAGCGCTATTCGCCGAAGAGCTTCGCCGCGGTGTTAAGTCCGGCATGGAGGCTGCTGGTCTCTTGTGTCGTTCCTGCTCCTCTGCTTTCCGCCCTCTCTCGCAGCCAGTTTCCCCATCCAATATATAGGCCCGGCTGTCTCACAGGTGCCCGGCGCCGATAATCCCTGGGCTTTACAATTAATGTGGTCATAAAACAAAAGTAACAGGTAACAGTATAGTGAGATTAGTACTCATACGATATGATGTTATCCCGCCATACCTCGCCTACTGACCAAAAGAACAGATACTTGATAGGTAGCAAGGGCCGGTTTCAAGTTAGGCGGTAGATTTATAATGACCCGGCGGGCTACAGGTGTCCGGTAACGATGATCCCGGGGTTGTGAATTAATGTGGCCAATCAACAAAGGTGACAAGTAGCAGTATAGCGAGATTAGTACTCATACGGTGTGTTATTCCGCCATACTTCGCCTACTGACCAAAAGGAACAGATACTAGATAGATGGCAAGGGCGGTGGATTTGTGTTGACCCGGCGGGATCAGTACAGGTGCCCGGTTTTAACGTGGCCAAAACAAAAGGTGGCACGTAACCATATCAGTACCGAGGTCAGTACTCAAACGGTGTGCTATAACGCCATACCTCGCATACCGACCAAAAAGGACAGATACTTGTTAGTCCAGAAGCGACCACATTCAGTTCATTCAAGTCGCGACCGCCCGATTTGAACTCCGCTTCACCGAGTTGGCGAAGGTCACACAGGTCACTGTGTAACAGTGCTGTGCTTTCTCGTCCGGCCACAGTTACGTCAGTACTGAGTGGGCGGAAAAGGGCGTTAACACACGACTCGTGAATTTCGTCAGTTCAGTTTCACCGAAATCCGCAGTACCGCCGGACCGCATCAGTTACTGATGCCGGTCAAGTTTCGGGCAAATTGCAAGAGTCACCCGGCAGTCAATGTCAGAAGCAGCACTGAATTTCTTACCGCCAGTTACTAGTACGTGGTGGAAAAGGACGTTGAACCCTCAAACACCTACCCCCCCCCCCCCCAGCCCACTACCCCGCCTTACCGTCCGCCAGGAAATCTGAACCACTCGGTGACGCCTGGTAAGTACAGCACGTGCGGTTTGTCAGTCAGTGTGTGGGAACCGGGGTGGCCGAATGGTAGAGCCGGCGTTGGACTTCTAATGCTCGGGTCGTGAATTCGTATCCCGCCTGGGGCCAAATATTCGTGCTGGCTTTTTCATCGTGTCCCCGTCTTTGATAGCACCCGTATGTGGTGGAACCCACCCCCTTGTCAGTGTGTAATGTACTATCTCAATTGATATGACTGGCACCCAAACTTGAAACACTTGTGCAGAACTTCAGCCTCTCAGTATGGAAGCGTTGTTTCAGCGGCCGTCTTTGATATCACCCTTATGTGGTGGAAAAGGACGTTAAACTCCCAAACACCCACCCACCCTTGTTTTAGCGGCCGGAATAGTATAGTATCGGATTGTCACTGTTACAGTGCTGGCTAGTTCTGATGTATTAGTATTTCGGACTGAATACCCACAATTCCCTGAAGAAAAACAAAAACTTGATGATCACTTGTGCTCGCGCCATACCAACATCGCAGATGCAAGCAGAAGGGAGCCAACCTTACCGGATAACGCGCAGATCCAAACCGAGGCTTGTACTTGTTAGCTCCCTTGACTCTCCGCATTCAGACGAACGGCCTGACGAGACCTGTGATTGGCTGGCTGGCTAAATTTAGCCTCGGCGGCATTTCATCACACAGCGACCAAGTATAAGACGGCAAATTGAGCCCAAGAATTCTCGGGGTGGCTCGGCTATGGGGATACTTCGTTCGTTGAACCTTTCACTTACCTTGGAAACCTAGCGGTACTCCGCAGCATCCCCTGGCGCAATCTGCCCCACGACTTTTTGCCCTATTTCTCACGGAAGTATAGAGTCATGGTGTAATTTCGATGGTACTGTAGCACTGAAAGACCCTCGACCCCCGACAGAAGCCCCCGGCCACCATGCAACGAAGGTCTGGTTCGAGCCCCACTTGGGTGACAGATTTTTTTCTGTCTGGTTCATTCGGGCTGATCGTCGAGGGTTCTCTCCGGGTACTCCGGTCTCCTCCCCTTCTGTTTTGAATATTTTCAGGCCACAAAATTCACTAGAAATGCAATTCTAAATTCTGAAACTGCAACTACTGAACCGAGCCTTTGCATCACGTGACTGTAATGTGTCGACTGAGGTCCTGTGTATGCGAGAATGCTTGTGATTCTTATGAGCGTGCGTCAGTGTTTGGTTCAGTTCGCGAGGTCGGCTCGGCATTGAGCTAAGCAAATGGGAAAGCGCCTATAATCCAGACACAATTAATTAATTTATTTATTATTTATTTCTAATCTATTTATATTTTTTCTATTTTTAATATTTATTATATTTATACAAATATTATTTTATATAATTATTTTATTTAAATATTTATTATTTAATTAGTGTTTATTTAATTACTTATTTGATTATTTATTTGTTATTTAATTATTAATATATGTTATTATTAATTATTATTATTTAATTGTTAATTTATTATTATTTGAATATCATTGTTATTGTTATTACACCACTACTAGTACTGCTGCTGATTATTGCTGCGATTGGTATTATTCAGTATTGCCATTATTATCATTATTATTTATCAATATTTTCATTGAGGAACCGGAGGGGGGTGGGGGTGGGCAGACAGGTCTCAACACATAAGAGTGAAGTCTCCAGTCACTGTACAAAAGTATTAGAACATAAATTATGCTTTGACGGGAGGTTGAAATTTTGTTTTATGGGTGTATGGGTACCGGGTTTTCCCGGTCAAAGTTGAGCCTTCACTGGCTTCAGCCTTTGTCGTTTGGCGACCTCCGAGTTTGCCCGAGTTCGTTTTTACGGAGACAACCGAACACGCATTGTTGGCCGATCCTCAGGTATTGCACCACCATCGCTAAAGAGCTATGGCACATGGAAGAGAACTGTGCGACAGCGGAAGGGCGGGTGCTTCCAGTGTGTGAACTAGCCTTGGTATAATTATTGAGTTTAACCGTGCTGGGCTTGTCTGGGGTCGGCTTGGCTAGGTGGTTACTTCGTTTATCAAAAACAAAATAAAATTTAAAAAAAAATACCAAAAAAATTACAAAATGTGAAAAATACTACACTGGCAGTGCAACAGCTGTTCAGTTGTCCCCTGGCGCTATCCGACTCTTTTGAGGGAAGCCGGGATGGTCGAATGGTAGAGCGTTGGACTTCTAACGCTCGGGTCCTGAGTTCGATCCCGGCTGGGGCCAAATATTTGTGCTGGCTTTTTCATCGTTGCCCCGTCTTTGATATCACCCTATGTGGTGGAAAAGGACGTTAAACACCCACCCACCCGAATCTTGATCATTGAGTGAAGTCGCCCAACCGTGACTCAACTTGTCCGTTCGTCGTCAGTTAGGTTCGAGTCAGTCGTCACTCAGTCGATTTATTCGAAGTTGCTATCCATTTAACGTCTCTGTTTAGTATTTCTTCATTTCATTAAGGTCTGGTGTTCTTGATTTTCAGCACTGAATCATTTACTCATTCTTTTTAACACCCCACGACATCCCCATCTCAATGCTCGGGTCGTGAGTTCGAATCCCGCCGGCTGGGGCCAAATATTTGTGCTGGCCTTTTTTCCTCGTTGCCCCGTCTTTGATATCACCCTTATGTGGTGGAAAAGGACGTTAAACTCCCAAACACCCACCCACCCACCCCCACGACATCCCCCCCCCAAAACACACACACACACACACACACACACACACACACACACACACACACCCAAAATACCCTCAGTCGTGACCAAAAAAAAAAAAATTGAATCCCCCCCCCCAAAAAAAAAAAAAAAAAACCAACCAAACAAAACCCCCAAAACAAAAACAAACAACAACAAAAGAAAAAAAAACGCAAAAAAAAACAACTCTGAAAAAAAGGAAGTTTCACCCGACCCTCATAATTCCCAACAGTGACTGGAAACTCGGTAGTACACACACAATACCACACGCACACACACAGAGCAAAACATGGACAAGATGGCGTCAGTGGGGCGTGAGAGGAAAGCTTTCCCCCCAACCGAAGTAACGCCGCGTAGACAGATCTGTGGTGGCACTCCATGCATGGCACTGGTGGTGGTCCTAGCTTAGCCAAAAGGCCGAGATACGAAGTACCCACACGACTAAGCTTGCCCGGGTAGTCAGTAGCGCATACAGCCGTATAAAATGTTCAGGCGGATATGGTGCAATGCCAGTGGCCAGGCAAAGGTGAAGGTCGGCTGGCCTTGGTCTTGCGGTGACGTAGCGGGTATATGATACACAGGCAAACTGATTGATTGAAGCAGCAACGAACCACGTTCAACTTGGTTTCGTTTCTTTCAAGCCGTGCTGCCGTGGAAGCTCTCTCTCTCTGCTTGCTATGGGAACTGTGCAACCCCCCCCCCCCCCCCACTGAAAAAAATAAATTTAAAAAAATGAAAATAGAAGTAAACAAATAATTCTCAAAAACATAAAAAAATAAATAAATACAAATATATGAATAAATTAATGAAAAATAATTAAATAAATGAAAAAATATACAAACAAAACACCTAAAAGCAAACACGACGACTACAAAACAAACAAAAAAACAACAACAACAAAACAAAGTGGTTGTATGTTTTCCCTGTCGCCCAACATAGGGGCTGCAAAGACTCAGTGGGGGTGGATGGGTGGGTGTTTGGGGGTTTAACGTCCTTTTCCACCACAGACGAGTGATATCAAAGACGGGGCAACGATGAAAAAGCCAGCACAAATATTTGGCTCCAGCCGGGATACGAACTCACGACCCGAGCATTAGAAGTCCAACACTCTACCATTCGGTCACCCCAGCTCCCCCTGCGAAGACTGAAATTGGAGGTGTGGGAAATCCGAGACAACTGACGAAAGTTGACTGTACTGTTTACTGATGGCGGCAGGTACAAATCTTCACGCACCTCGAGATCGTAAATCAACGCTTGAAGCACTCATGTACCCGCGCGTAAACAACCTTTTACAATAATATGTATTACTTTAAAGATCAGTCTCCTTCGTTATGGGGAGCCGGGGTGGTCGAATGGTAGAGCGTTGGACTTCTAATGCTCGGGTCGTGAGTTCGATCCCGGCTGGGGCCAAATATTTGTGCTGGCTTTTTCCTCGTTGCCCCGTCTTTGATATCACCCTATGTGGTGGAAAAGGACGTTAAACCCCCAAACACCCACCCCACCCTTCTCCTTCGTTCCAGTTTTGGTTTGTTGCTCCGGCTGCACGAACTTGGTTGTGCCACAGACAGAAAGATTTCCAACTGTGTTATAGTCTGCTACAAACTCTAGGTATAGAGTTAGTAGTATGCGAAATGCAAGGCTCGGTGTTTCCCGCAGCTGACACAAAGGCAAAAGCACGGATGACAGAACAGACCGAGGCACTGCAAAACAACCCACACCAGGCATCAGAGACCCAAGCAGAGAACCTCTGACGTTGCCCAAAGCAAAGCTAACAAGCCCGTACCCACCCAAAGACTCTCGCCCAGCCAAGCAGCCAAAGACACATGCCAGGAACAACTAAGGGCTAAAAGCCATAGGACGTAAAGCAAGCTAATGATGATGATGCAGCTGACATTGTGACGGTGTGCTGACTAGCTCTGTACATACTTCTGTTGGCGTGGAATGCTAGCAGCCAGGTGCTGCTGAGCCTGGTAAAGTGAAACGATTGGTTACACGTGACCTACTTACTAGAGCTCAGTTGGAAGAATTCGCTCGCTAGGGGGTGCAAGCGTAATACAAGTTGCATGCGGGGGGGGGGGGGGGGGGGGGGGCAGGTGTACTCCAGCTGTCCACGCAGCGGGGCGATTGTATCCCGCCCTTCAGTCCGGTCAGCTCTCGCGATAGTGTCATGCTGTATTCATCGGAAGGCTCTTGCCGGAAAGCGAAACGGTTACAAATTACGACAGGTACTACACACGCACATATAACGTTCATCGGCCATCTGATGGCTACATTCGGGGAGCCGGGGTGGTCGAATGGTAGAGCGTTAGACTTCTAATGCTCGGGTCGTGAGTTCGATCCCGGCTGGGGCCAAATATTTGTACTGGCTTTTTCATCGTTGCTCCGTCTTTGATATCACCCTATGTGGTGGAAGAGGACGGTAACCCCCAAACACCCACCACACCCGCCCTGATGGCTACATTCGTTTAATGCGTCCTAGGTTTATCCTGCCCCGCCGTAGACCAGTTTGCATCAGTTATCCAACGTTACATTTTTGTTTTTTGTTCTTTCAAGTAGTGCAGGCACACTCAGCCGCGAATTAGTCTTTATGGCTTGCGCGGCTTTAACTCTTAAAAGCCCAAGCCCGACCACTCCTACCCGATGTATAAGACTTGTTAACAAAACAAGTCACTGCACGCCAGTAGGAGCCACTTCAAACCACTATCACGCAAGGTTGTGGGTCTTCCGCACTAGGCCCAAGGCCGCTGCAAATTGCGTAATTTAGTTGCTTGAAGTGGCTCATACTGGTCTGAAGATTTCAAGTAAAATTGGGGTGTGGGTGGGCTTTTAAGAGTTAATTCACCCACTCACTCACTCACTCACTCGTTTAATGCTTTCGTTTAAGTTAAACCGAAGTACCGGCCCCCGTAGTGTAGTGGTTAGCACTTCGGATCATGGACCGGGAGACCCGGTTCGAATCCCAGCCGAGGCAAGCGGGATTTTTCCTACCTGGGTCGGCTCCTACCCAGAGCGGGTGTGCTATGGACCCGATGGGGAGGCTGTTGCCACACAGCCGAGTTTCACCCACTTCACGGGTGCGACTTTGGGGGTGCTTCCCTTAGTATGACACGTCTTATGATGTGGATGATTACACGGCCGGCACCGCAGGTGCCGTAGTTCCCGGGCCTGGTTAATGCCGGGATATTTATGACAGGAAGCGTGGAATGTGGCCCTGTCCCGCAGTCCCAAACCACATGGACCTCCATAGCATCATCATACTATCATCCTCATCTCCATCATCATGCATAATAAAAATTGTCCCAGATTCCGAGTCCTCCGTGGGTTCCACCCATGACCTGGGAGGAACACCACTGGAGCTGGCAAAGAGGTGGGGCAGCAAAAAAAAACAAAAAAAAAAAGTTAAACCGAAGTACGCTGTCACGTGACTTCAACTGGCGCGCGAGACCCAAATCCAGAATACATTTGCTCCCCGTCCCGCGCAGCTGGGGGTACATTTGCTCCCCGTGCAAATGACTGGTATACATTTGCAGTCCATAACAGGCGAACTACACCATCTTACTATGCCCACGTTACAAAAGCTCCTCGTAGTCAGCACCAAGTACTCAAACAGGGAAAAGTCACTGTGTCTGGAAGTACTCCAAGAAGCTCGTGGGGGGAGGGGGGGGGGGGTCGGCAAAGTCGGCAGAGGTGTAACCGGTACAGAAACTGATATGAAGGGAGGGGGGGGGGGAAACGGCTCTCAGGAAATCGCTTGTTTCTCAAATTCCAGGTCAGCCTTCCAGGTCAGCCTCGCTCACAGACTAGAACTGAGACGCTGAGGAAACGGCCGTTATGTTTCCTTTGTTTTACCGCTTCCATAGCCGAAAATCTCGGTCAGGCGTGGATGGTAGGCCAGAAAAGTCAGAATACCAAGAATCTTGTGTGTGTGACTGAACTTTAACATAAGTTTGATGCATCTTCCGACCATTCTTGACTTTTTTCTGCTTTCTGCCGCGTGTATTCTAGCGTATCCGCGGGGAGCCGGGGTGGTCGAATGGTAGAGCGTTGGACTTCTAATGCTCGGGTCGTGAGTTCGATCCCGGCTGGGGCCAAATATTTGTGCTGGCTTTTTCATCGTTGCCCCGTCTTTGATATCACCCTATGTGGTGGCAAAGGACGTTAAACCCCCAAACACCCCCCCCCCCCCCACCCTCTAGCGTAACCTCCCCGACCAGTACACCAATTTTTTTTTTTTATATTTCTTTTGCTTTTAATTGCTTGAACTTCTTGTTCTTGACCGGTCTATGTCTTACGGGGGGGAAGGAGGGGGGGGGGGTCGGAAGGTAAACTGAAAGCGTGCGGTTGCTAGGGGAGACTCATTTTAGTCAGTGAGCTTGGCTACAGGCGTCTAGGAAACATGTCACTGAATTTAAAGCAGGACTCGACTGAGAAAGCATGTCAATCACACTTTAAACATGCAATGATGTATGCTGTTGCTAGGTTACGGCTTTGAGTCACGGATCATGTCGAGCTTTTCTTTACGTCAGCAGTAAGCATGGCAACGTGAAGACCAGTGCCAAATTTCAAGCTTATTAGAGTTTTTCGATTTTGAGCTTTGAGTCGGCCGAAAGTATTTGGCGTGTGACAGTGTTATGCTCAAATTTTTGCGTACGAGAAATATGTTTTATGGAGATAACTTTGTTTCTAATCGTCTTTCATTGTTGCTTGCGCGGCTTTAAGTCTTAAAAAAAAAAAAAAAAAACTCACTCACTTTTCTAAGCCGTCTTACGGCCTCGGTCGGAATTTGAAACAATCGTCAGTGGAGATGATAAATTCTTCATGGAACACACACACACACACACACACACACACACACACACACACACACACACACACACACACACACGGGCGCACACACGCACACACACACACACACACACACACACACACACGGGCGCGCGCACGCACGCACGCACACACACACACACACACACACACACACACACAACTAGCTATATCTGGTTCAAACAGTTTTCTGACGCCGTGTGGACTGCTCATGCAGTCAAACCATTTAGGCTAGCATACTACAGTCTTTACAAAAAGTTAAGGACCAGTCAGCATAATGGGTGACAGTTTCAATAAATCAGAAAAAATAAACGAATAAGATTTTTTTCCCGTAAAATTCGGTAGCAAGGTTAAGGGGTAATTAGTGAACATGGCGACCACTGTGTGGATGGCACGTGCGCGTCACACAGCATGCTTGGCGCGTTTGAAATTCTGCAATTTCGGAAAAACTAGATCGAGTTTCAGTGTTAAGTGAGCGATGTCTGGGGCTTTCTGCACGGCAAAAATAAGATGCAGGTCAAAGAATACATCCCTGGTTATCAACTGTGCTCATTTGTTTGCCTACATAAACCGCCGTTTCAGCGATGTTCAGCACTACACCAGCATGCCACCACGACAAAAGTTGAATGATATTTGCAAGTGGTCCTTAACTTTTTGTGAAGGCTGTAGTAATCGACCGCTTTATTCGGGGAAACTGAGGGGGAAGGGAGAGCCGTTGGAAGTTCACCTCCGACCAGCGACCCCTAGGAGGGAGAGAGAGAGAGAGAGCGTGTGTGCTATACACATCCTACAAATGAATCTTCGCCTACCTAAACACTGGACGTCTGATGTTACACAGTGATCTGTGTGACGCTTGTCTCCTGTGGAGTTTTAAATATTGTGGAAGTTCTGTGGTCAAACCGGACCCGCTTTGACGTTCATTCAGCTCAGCTGCGGGTATTGGCAGCACGGACACCTCTGCTTGAGATGGGTAGTCCAGCTGTGACACGGACAGTCCAGCTGTGAGACCCATAGTCCACCTGTTGAGATGGATAATCCAGCTGTTTGGATACATCAACTGACCCTTGGCGGTACAAAGGAGAATGGTGAGGCAACACGCGTGTACGTGCTGTTCTTGCTGTACTGTTATTCTTATGGCCA
Source organism: Batillaria attramentaria (assembly GCA_018292915.2). NCBI lineage: Eukaryota > Metazoa > Mollusca > Gastropoda > Batillariidae > Batillaria > Batillaria attramentaria. The sequence goes on along the minus strand of JACVVK020000128.1, from coordinate 511,954 downwards.
CTTCTGTTATAGCCCTCGCATTATCGCCGACGGACGGCGTGTGTCAGCCAGGGCCTATTATATATAGGACGAGGGCACTGGCTACGAGAGACTGAGACCCAAGCAGAGAACCTCTGACGTTGCCGGCCCAAAGCAAAGCAAAACAGTCGTATCCACCCCAAAGACACTCGCCCAGCCAAGCAGCCAAAGACACATGCCAGGAACAACTTATCAAGGGCTAAAAGCCGTAGGACGTAAAGCAAGCTAATGATGATGATGGGGCTGCGAGAGAGAAGGAAGAAGACGAAAAGAGAGACCAGCAGAACCGCTCTTGCCGGAGTGAACATCGCGGCGGAACTCTTTATCGAACAGCGCTGGGGAGTCAGTATAGCTGGATTAGTGACTGCAGTGTCATGTTCTTGCAAATTATACTATGTCAAAATTGATGCATTAGACTATCAGATGTCATAGTATTATAAAGGTGGTCGCCACAGCCGTATTTCAAGAGTCCTAAGGCATCTACAAAAGAGTGGCGACACCGTACTTCGAATGAAAGAACATTGTTTCCTGTGGGCTGTTCAGTTGTCGAGCGCCTGTGTACGTCTGTGTGTGTGTGTTGTAACAACACACAATTACAGTCAGTGGTGGTGTTATCTGTATCAGTTTTCGGACACCGTGTCAGTGGACTGGACTGTTCAATCTAGCATAGTCGACCCCTTATTACGGGAAACTGAAGAGATGGCTGATAAAAGTTCACCTCTAACCAACGACTGGTGAGAGTGTGTGTTGGTGAGCTGGGGTTTATCGTCCACGCCACAGCGAGGTGATTGCAGACGGCCCTAGGGGGCAGGTTATGAGGGATGGGGATAGCTACCCTAACTGTACAGTCCAGCTGAACACTTAATCAATCCAATCAGACTGCCAGGTCGGCCATATTTTATGTATCCTTGACTGTAATGGACAGGTTACACAAACAGATCCAGTTCACAGTCAGTGGAAGCGGGGTAATTAACGTGGAATTAACGGCCTGTACACATTTTGGCCCTGTCGGGAATCGAACCCGGGACCTCGGTTTCGATCTCGAATCCAAAGCTCAAACCGTTGCCCGGAACCACCAACTCCCCGGTGTGAGTGTGTGTACTATACTCATCGTACAAATTAATAATAATAATACATCATATTTATAAGGCGCTCGTCTCTGAAAAGCAGACTCAGAGCGCGCGCACGCACACGCACACACACACACACACACACACACATGGACAGAGGGACCCAGTTATCTATGGAAAGGCCTGACGGAACAGGTATGTTTTGAGCTGTGCTGACAGTGTGGGGATATCACTAAACACTGGACGCCTTTGCCACAGTCGATGACACACGCCAGGAAAAAAACTTGTCCTTTGACAAGCCATAGGACGTAAAGCTCAAACCAACAACTGGACGCCGGCCTCAGTCCAGACAAAAGCAGCCCTGAGGCAGCCGAAAACTGGACCACGCGGTGATTTCTGCCAGCAGCCGGCGGGCACTGCAACACCACGCGTGCGTCTGCGGTACCACCCGCGCAGGTCCTCCTGAACACAGCGCCGGTACATACACATCCCCGCGTGCGCCCTCTTGGCCAGGCCACACCCAGTTTTGGCTTGGAACTCTGCCAGTTTCTCCCTTATTTCCATCTACGATGAAATGGAGGCGGAGCGATTTCGATTTAAAACTGGGGTACCCACTGGGCTGGTGGCAATGAGCTTGGAAACTTGGTGTGCAACCAACGTCTGCGACGAGGAACCCACGTGCAGTCACCTCTGTCGGCTCTCAGCTGTGTTTCTGCGTGCTCCTGTACTGAAGAGGTACGTTTGTTTTTTTTTTCCCGCTGGAAGCTGACCTAGCTTTTTGCAGGCACGTTATCACCATTTTGGTGTTGACTGAATGAAGACAGTACTGACTGTATGGGTGAGTGTTTCGGCATGTCTTGTGCCTGCATTCCTGCATGCTTCAATAGTTTCTCTTGTTTTCAGTACCGCACAGTAACCCGAGCGGCAGAACTTGTGTCTAATTGTCTGGTTCCTGTGCCCTTTTGTGTGTTGGTGCTTGACTATATCCGTTGGTGCGTTCGCAGCACAAGCACTTATGTACACACACGCGCGCGCGGAAGTCGCGCGAAACAGCGGAATACTACTGTGTATCTTACAAGTAGCCTTCTCGACATGCTAGAGGGGGGGGGGGGGGGAAGAATATTAACACTGCATATGTTATAAGTCGCCTTCTCGACATGTGGGGGGGGGGGGGGGGGTAATATTATAGTAGTCCTCTCTACTATATGGCACACACACACACACACACACACACACACACACACACACAGAGCTATTGGAAGCTAAAGCTTCTACTTTGCAACAGTTTCTTCGATGTGCCGCGCAGCAGCGAGCCTACGCCGTATCACGGAGCACGTGCGAGGCGAGCCAACACGATCTCATCTGTGTCCAGCGTGCCAGAGAGACTGCACACCGTAATGTACACTCTCTCAGCGTTCGGACCAACACACGGTACGTCATAACGTCTGCGTTTCGTCAGCCAGTATCTCGGACCAGACCTCATTAATTTTACGGCCGCCATCATAGATCAAGGCTTGTCACGCTTGACCGACGTTTGACCCGGTCAAGGCAGACACCAGGGCCCGTATGTAAAACCCGAGGTTAATTTAACCCACGGCTACGGGTCCAACCCAGACTAGGACAAAAGAAACCCCCAAACAAAATTAAATCAAAAAGGAAGCGAAGAAAGAAAGACAAAGATCCTTCTCTAACGGCATAGGCACCTTGCTGGAATGGACCCGCTTCCTGATTTAAAACAACAACAACAACACCACAGAAAATTTAACCCTAGAGCTAGTTTATTTCGAAGTTAGAATCTAACCCGGGGCTAAACTCCCTAACCCCGACTTGTTAAAGTCGAGGGTAGGGATTTTAGCTCCGGGTTAGAGTCTAACCTCGAACTAAATTAGCTCTAGGGTTAACATTATATATATATATATATATATATATATATAATCAGGAAGCGGGTCCATTCCAGCAAGATGCCTAAGCCGTTCTATAGGATTTCTTTCTTTCTTTCTTCGCTTCCTTTTTAATATAATTTTGTTGTTTGGTTTCTTTTGTCCTAGTCTGGCTTAGGCCCGTAGCCTTGGGTTAAATTAACCTCGAGTTTTACATACGGGCCCTGTAATCGCAGGCACGTATCTCGCCTTGTGATTCAGTATCCCCGGCAATAGTCAGTTTTGACTTGAGGAGTTAGCAGAGTAGTGTGTTGGGTTGTCTGTCAACACTTTGTGTCGTTTTATCTTAACATGTACACAAGTATACGTGTCTTTTTGTAAAGATGGGGCCCGAGACAATGAAGTGAGTGAATCTTTATTGTACAACGGTATAAAGATGTTGGTCAACAGTCCGTTATTATTATTATTATTATTATTATTATTATTACGGGGAGCCGGGGTGGCCGAATGGTAGAGCGTTGGACTCTCAATGCTCGGGTCGTGAGTTCGAATCCCGCCGGCTGGGGCCAAATATTTGTGCTGGCCTTTTTTCTCGTTGCCCCGTCTTTGATATTACCCTTATGTGGTGGAAAAGGACGTTAAACTCCCAAACACCCACCCACCCTTATTATTATTACTGTTATTATTATTATTATTACTGTTATCATTATTATTATTATTTCCATGCATCATGGAGCGAATTGGTCGTTGTGGCTTGCGCGGCTTTAAGCCCTTAAACCTCACTCACTCACTCACTCACTCCATGCATCATGTTATTCTTGTGTATTACTTACAATCGTTTTTTTTTTTAATTACTAACGCATTTTTGTCATTCTCACATCATCATTTTTACGTTTGTTTGTGCTAGTGTTTTTGTTTGTTTGTTTGTTTGTTTTTCCTTTCTGTGATAAGGGAAACTGATAGTAAGTGCTGGGACGGCTGCCGAGTTTTGTCACGAATAGAACCTCGCTCGGGAACAGTTTAGTGGTTCAACCAGAGACACGCGCGAACGATGAGTCCTTTGCTCCGACGAGCTTTGGTTCAGCTCTCAAGCGCAATTGTCCCCTGAGGCTCATACATGGTTTGTTCGGGCGACCCTCGTTGATTCCTCGACAGATAGAGGCGAGGTCACCCAGAGTCCCGGTCTCATTGTTGAGTTGTCTGCCCCGGGACGGGTTAAGTGTAGCGAATTCGACGTCACCCTCTCCTACCCTCTGTTCCAGAGCAAACAATGCTGTGGTGATAGATGGTATTTCAGTGGGACGTCTTTGTGTCTCCTGGGTACGTTGTCGGCAAAGATTTCTTTGGTGTGAAAGGCGAGCGGGAAGCTGGATGCGGAGAAGTCTAGAAGGGCAGGTCGGGGAAAGGAAGGGGTGCCGGGTAAGTTACGATTAGCACATTAAATTTTCTTTACTAGTCTGATGTGTGTGCAGTCAACCGATTAGCCCCCCCCCCCCCCCACCGTCACCTCCCTCCTCCGGCAGTCTACCTTCTGTCGGCCTCAACTCCCCTCTCTCTCTCTCAAGGCACCCCCGTCTCTCTCTCTCTCTCTCTCTCTCTCTCCAAAGACTAGTCTCTCTCTCTCTCTCTCTCGTTTTAAAGGACCTGGCAGGAGGGGAATTTTGTTAGCCGCGAATTAGTCTTTGTTGCTTGCGCGGCGTTAAACCTTTACGTCGTGTTTCGTGAATAATAATTACATTAACCGTTACCGAATTTCTTGGGTCCCGGGCTGAACCACAAGTGCACATTTATCTCCCTCTTCTTTAAAAAAAAAAAAAAAAAAAAAAAGGTCAAGCATTCTAACTACTTACTCCAGGTATTCCACAAATACATGTGTGGAAACCATGTCGAACTAAAAACGTGTACTTGCCTACTTACAAGAGAAACTGTTAACACTCAAAGTGGCTTATAAGCTGGCTTTCACGTCTGGGTCGTGACCTCCCGGCGAAGCCAATAGCAGCGAATGGTCCCAAGTTTCAGCAGGGGTGTACACGTGCACACAGACTCTTACGTTGGTGTGCAGTCTGGTATTAATTTTGTCAGGCATCTGTGGTCTGCATCTGGCAGCCGGCACAGCGAGCCAGCTTCATAACCCCGACCTGACACGATAATAATAGTGAGATTTAGTAGGACTTCGTAAGGAGGACTTCGTTGAGCAGCGTAACCCATTTACATGTAAATTAGGCTCACACGGCAGAGGCCGCGAGCTGCTAACGCGCTGCGATTAGCTAATGGTACCCGTAACGTGCCTAATTTACATGCAAGTGGGTTACGCTGCTCAACGAAGTTCTCCGTACGAAGCCCTACTAAGTCTCACTAATAACTATAGTCGGGCGACCGCTCGCCCGACTGTGAGCGGTATTCGTGGATGCAGGAAGAACGCGACTTTTTAAAAACCAAGTACGGCGAAGGTTAAAAATGAAAACGATCAAGATCACACACACACACACACACACACACACACACACACACACACACACACACAAGATCATGCCAGAATGCTGTCTCATCAATAACAAACAGAAATTACAAAACGTGTAACGCATCTGCAGCAGACGTGCGCTCATGACTTCATCAGGAAGTGTCGCACATTTACCCCTCTTGACTTGAGTCATGGACCACCAATTTAAGCCCTGTGTGTGTGTGTGTGTGTGTGTGTGTGTGTGTGTGTGTGTGTGTGTGTGTGTGTGTTTCAGGTATCTAGGCAGTTCCTGATCGACAAAGTCCGAGAGCACACGCCAACATACACAGCGCACCAAACAGGAACATTCTCACACACAAGGCTGGTAATGGGGCGCGCTGCGCCGTGAGAAAGCACGAGGAGAAAAGACTCGACTGGCGCAGCTGGCTTCGGCAGCGGGAAGAGACAGGACGAGGCTGAGAGGGAGAGACAGTGACGCGAAAGAGAAACCCACGCCCACAGACAAAAAGAGGGGACCAGCCTTGGGGCACGTTGGGAGAGCCAGAACAAGAGAGAGGGAGACTTTACTGGCGTGAGGGAGAAGACAGGAAAGAACAGAGTGAGTTGGAATCGAGACGCGGAGACGGAGAGAGGCAAAGCGTAGAGGGAAGCGACTTCTAGTGAAGGTAAGACTGTGACACTGGGGCAAGAGACAGAGAGAGAGAGGGAGGTGGGGCTGGAATTATGTATTTTGATAGTGTTTCAGAGAATCTGCGTCAGTCCTACCATTTGCCAGCAAACTTCTTGTTGTTTTTTGTTTCTGTTATGAACACTGAACATTGGGGGGGGGGGGGGGGGGGGTGAAGGCATGGGCATTATAAAATAATATGCTAGTATCACAGTCTAGAGAGATGTGTTAATTTTGAAAGCATGAGCAATTTACTTTAGATAGTTTGACAAATGCTGTTACCTACTATGTTGTTCTTTTGATTTGATAGTTTCGATTGTAATTGTGAAGCGCTTTGAGCCCACTTTGTGGGGACACTGCACAATACAAGATTTATAATCATTATTATTATTATTATGGCGCTGCCATGTCATTGATTATCTTGCCTGCGAGGCACCCGCTGTTACAACACACAGTCACTCGACTCGACAAGGACCACGCAGAAAAAACAACAACTTTCAGTTCTTGTGTAGTGATGGTGCCACTATTTTTTTTTTTCTTGGTGCCTTCAGACGGCTGTGGCATCCAATTTTTGTTTTGGCTTCACATAGTCTAGTGAAATAGCTTTTGAATCACAGGTCCAAAACAAGGACAGCTATAGTACAATGAAGAGGGTTGGTTACGTAGGTCGCACAAGATAACTCCTAACTGTCCACACACGAATCACATCCTGAATCAAAATCGTCACAAGACGGCACTAGACAACACTATTATGCAACCTCGAGGCCAGCAGTCCGCCCCGAGAGACGGCGCAAAGTGCCGTATGGCCGAGTGCCGAGTGGTCATCGCTAGCCAGACAGCGATTTCGCATCCTCTTGTGAATACCGCGTGTTACACAGTGACCTGTGTGACGCGGTTCGTAACTATCACAGCTAGTCTACCCAAATATATGACAACTATGTTGATCCTCCGGGTAATGGCCGCCTACAGAAGAACTATCGCAGCTGGTCCATTCCAGTCTGATGCTCGGCCGGCAGGAAAAGAATGTGGCCACTTATTAAATGGGGAAACCGGCGGAAGGGAGGAATAGCTGGATTATATACCGTATAAGTGCGGGTCTGTACCTGCCACATTCTTTCTTTGATTGCCCTCATAGCGTACATTCCAGGCCTTAGAGCCACCGGACACCTCGACATGCTGGGAGGCCTATATATTTGTAGGGGAGAACAACTGAAAAAAGCCTCCAAGCCGGACGAAGCATCGCGGCACTCTCTGGCGAATAGCCCTGGGGAGTTATTTCTCAGTGGCTGTTGGAAGTATTTCGAAAATTGTAACTATGTCTCAAAATTGGATTCACTAGACTATCATTGTTAGTTTCAATAAAGGTGGTTGCCACAAGCCGTTCAGAGGCATCGACAAAAGAAGAGTGGCACCACTACGTCTTCAAGAGAACACTGTTCCTGCAGCTGGTTGTTTTTTGTTTGTTTTTTTGAGCGCATGCGTACGTCTCTGTGTGTGTTGTAACACGCGGTCACTTGCTAGTTCGGGTATTGGCCACGTAAGTAACGGCACACTCAGTCCGGCCCCCAAACACTTCCCACTGGCGTGAGGGCGGAAGACAACAAGAGACCCGTTACAACGGGCATGAAACCACGTGTGACCTACTCATAGCCGTATGAACCATACACAAGCCTGCCCTGAGCAGGCAAAGGGATTATGAGAGATTATGCAATCTGCTGCGGGCTGGGCGAGGCAAGGGAAGGGATAGGGCCTCGTGGATAGTGCCCACGCCTTGCGTAATAGTGTTGTGGAGTGGTGTCTAGTGCTGTAAGAGTTTTTGTAAGTCTTGTCATGTAGTGTGGGCAGGGGACAGTTAGGAGATAACTATAGTACAATTGAGAGGGTCGCTCAGAATAATTATAGTACGATTAAGAGCGTCACATAGGTCGCTGTGTAAACACCGCGTGTGTATTGCCCGGGGGTTGCGGTCACACGTTGCATGTCGCTGGACAGTACACAAAGAGCGAAAGCACACGGTCAGCGGCGATTGACTGGCACAGCGAGGAAAACAATGGGACAGTGTTCTATTCACTGCCGAGCCGACGGCGTCACGTTTCAGTTGCTCCGCAGAGCCGATTTGAATTGGATGTTGTGTGCTTCAGAACTTAAACTGGAAACAATGTTTAATTTGTAACCTGGAAACAATATTTGCATTGTGTGTTTCAGAACTATACCTGGAAACAATGTTTGATTTTTGTGTTTCAGAACTATACCTGGAAACAATGATTTGTGTCTTTCAGAACTAAACCAGGAAACAATGTTTAATTTGTAACCTGGAAACAATGTTTGCTTTGTGTGTTTCAGAACTAAACCTGGAAACAATGTTTGCTTTGTATGTTTCAGAACTTGGCCACACTACCCCCTGCTAAGTTCTCTAGCCCGATGAGAAGTTCTAACCACAGTATGAGAAATTACCAGCCGCGTGACGTCAGGCCAATGTTGCCCACCTTTTGGCCGCCCTACCCAGGACCCCGGGGGTGGGGCACTGCCGGGCACGACGCGTGTAGGTTCGTCACACGCTCGCCAGACTGGGTGGCGGACAACGGATGGGACAGAAGAGGTTCCATACAGTCGCTTGTGTACCACCCTGCACACGCTGTGTATGCCGCAGACTTTTTAATGGACACGCAAAGGTATGATCGCTCTCTGTCCCCGCTTGACCACAGTTTCAGGCGTTTTCAGGAGCAGTGGTGCGATCGTGCAGAACCGTATGCTTCTTTCGCGTGTCCAGAGCCTCGGCGTGACATGGCCCTGGGTGTTTCGATGCTCCGCAATGCACTTGCGTCTCCGATGCAGCGTGACAGGGAAGACCTGCACGCCGGCTGGCCAGCGCCTTGCTACAACCACACGCGGAATGGACGCACTGCGTCGGAGTCTAGCGCTATCTATCAACACGACGAGCAGAACCACAAATCTGTCAGCAGACTGTCGAAGAGATCGAGCGGCACGCGCAAGACAAAAGAAAGTGCCAAGCCGAGGAAGCGCGGAACGCCTTCGCCGTCCAGACCTCAGGACCGACCTCCACCACGTGCCGAGACTTTGCCCAACTTTCTCGAGTGTTCGTTCAGTCAGCGGGGAGACAACGCATCCAGCGCGTCCCGTACGACTGACGAGCAAGAACCTGCGATCCAGAATGGCGCCCAGAACCTAGAGTCATCCGGGATTTCTTCCATCCTAGAGGAGAATATAGCTTGCGATGTTATCAAGAAATTTTTTGCACAACGGGTCATATTCTACTACAAGGAAGACGGGAGCCTGGCAGGATCCGATGTTGCAACAGTGTCGTCTGATTGCTGCGGAGCGACGGGCGAAGACTTTGGGCCGGCTGGCGTGGATCGTGCGGTTGCTGAGACCGAGTCGGAGAACGAGACAGGGTTGAAGATCGTGGACGTGAGAACTGTGAAGGAGCCGTCCTTACCTTCAGCTCCGTCACACTTGGCCGAGAGAGATCTCGAAGAAGCCAGCGTGTCGGGCCAGGACAGTGAGACAGGGTTGAAGATAGTGGATGTGAGGACTGTGAACGAGCCGTCCTTACCGTCAGCTCCTTTACACGTTGCCGAAAGAAATCTCGACGAAGAAGCCAGCGTGTCGGGCCAGGAGAGTGAGACGGGGTTGAAGATAGTGGATGTGAGGACTGTGAACGAACCGTCGTTATCTTCAGCTCTACCAGACGTTGCCGAGGGAACCCCCAGCCTGGCAGGCGCGGACATCGGACATATGACACACCTCACCGTGACAAACTCTGTTGTTGACAATTTTCTTATGGTCAGTCACTGTGACGCTGTCGCTTCCACCTCTTCCAAGTCAGCGGGCAGCCTCCTCTCAAGCATCTCACCGACCTGCCTTAAGACTTCAGCCAGCGATGCTGGGGGCGATGACCAAGCGACCAGTTCCCCTCAGAATGTACAGGCTGAGGCCTCGTTGCCAGAGGTAGCGATGGAGAAAGTCAGTACAACATGTTTTGCCTGTGGGGCAACCTTCACGTGTGGCGAAGACCTGGACGTGCACCTTGACAGTCACGTCACGGAGAGTCCTCCTCAACAAGTCAACCAGCCTGCCGGTGATAACGCTGCTAATAGCCCTACTGCTGCAGTAGACGCATACAGCCGTTCTCCCAGAGCCCCAGTCTCCGACCACACTGCACTTAAAGCTAGTGCTTCCTCTACGAAGAGGTCGGCAAATTCACCTTCCCAGGTTGCGGGGGGTACAAGCAGCAAGGCCCAGACAAATTCTCTGAGAAACTTACAACAGCTTCTTGACTGCGGGTTCAAGGCGATAAAGACCAAAAATCTGTGTAGTGACGAGGAACAAGGCTTCTCCGTGAATGCTGTTCCTGAAAAGGAGAACAGCAGTATTAAAAAGTCAGCGTCACCGGAGGATGCTCCATCACAACCATCCCAACACAGCGGTGTAGCAAACGACAAGGAAAGGAGGAAGCTTTCTCTAAAACGACGCAGGGATGGGAAAGAGGGGCACGTGAAGGTGAGCCGCTGTCATGAGCCACCGCCGCTTCAGAACACAACGTCCGGCACTTCATCTCCGGCTACAACAGCAGCGACAGCGTCTGAGGCCAAAGCAGACCCCTCAAAGACATCTACAGATCGTCAACAGATAGTCAGATCAGAGGTGGCACCTCCGCCAGAACCACCACAACTAACATCCTCAAAGAAGAAGTCATCCTCGACTACTTTGGCGTCTGGGCATAAAGGCTTATCAACGCCATCAGCTACAGCATCCTCGAAAACCACGACAGGGTGTCTGCCGTCTGCAAAGTCCAGAAAGACTGACGTACTGGAGTCATCCTCATCAGCTTCAACTGCAGCAGCAGCTTCAACTGCAGCAGCAGCAGCTTCAGCGCCAAAGCAGAAGCTGATGTCGGAAACACTACTCGGAGACAAAGACAGTTCTGGACCCAAGGCAGACTCCGGTCTAAAGACCGCATCATCATCAGCAGCAGCAGCAGCAGCAGGAGGAGGAAGGTCGGCATCAGCTTCGTCTCCAGCATCCTCCAAGTCTCAGCGGAAGGCTGAACCACAGGTTTCAGGAGCAGCAGCTTCTAAGGTCAAGGCAGGAACTTCTTCACACTTGCAGCAGAAAGCCAGATCCGAGACGCCACCTCCAGCAAATCCGTCCTCAAAGAACAAGAAAGACTTGCCACCGACCCCTTTGAAGTCTCAGCACAAAGTCGTTCCAAAGTCATCAGCACCTCCCCCAGTATCATCAAAGACCAAAACTAAAACAGTCCTCCCGCCATCTTCAACAGTTCAACAGAAAGTTAGCTCAGAGCCAAAACCGGCGTCGTCAGCATCTGTGAAGTCCGAAACGATTTCATCATCGGCGCCTTCAGATTCTCAGCAGAAAAGCAGATCGGTCTTAAAATCGTCATCGCAGTTATCTTCCTCTTCATCAAACTGTATGGATCTGTCACCCTTGCAGTCTCAACAGAAAGTCGGAAACGACAACAAGTCTTCCGGCAAAGCTCGCTCGTCTGCTATGTCCATTAAAAAATTCATCATGTCTTCCCCCGCAATTTCAAACCTAGCAAAGTCATTGGTTTCAAATAGGAAGTCTGAAGAAAACTTGACCACAGAAGCAAAGAAGAAGATTGTTATGCGTGAAGAACACAAGCCAGCAAGACCCGGGCACGAACAAAGTCGTTCAGCTAACACCGACACATCCTCATCTTTATCTTCCTCCTCCTCAGCATCATCACCAACAAAGAAGAAATTTTTATCGGAAGCACGTCGTCGCGAGGAGCAAAACGATAAACGACCCCGTAATAAAGAGCGTTCTCGGTCACCTAGTGCTGAACCCTCGTCTGGACCCGACCCTTCCCCTCCCAAGAAGAGACGCCCAACTCTAGATGGCTCGCCACCAGGTCCATCAGCCCAACACGCACCAGAGTCTGACGAAGACGAGTGGTTGATGCCCATGTGCCCGCTGTGTCCCATGATATTCGTCTCCCACGAGGAGCTGGGCCGCCACGTGCTGATCCATGCCAAGGTCAGGCGGAAGGACGTTGTGAAGGTCAAGGCTTACAGTTCTTCCGGGACGGCGTCTTCTGCTGGTGGTATTGCGCGCTGCAAGTCGTCCGCGGTGAAGATCGGGTCTGACGACGACCCGGAGACAGACGACGACTAACCTCGTGTTTGTGTCACTTTGTGCGTGTGTGTTTTAACGAAAACCTGATCAACAGACGTGATCAGTGACTCGGGCAAATTCAACTGCTCGTGACAAAGAATATGAAAAAACTATTTCGAAAGAAAGGACTCTAATTAGCTAAGGTGAAAAAAACAAAACGAATTTCTTTTTTGTTCATCGATGTACAATTGAGAAATTTTAGATTTTTGTGTTAAAAATCACGCTGCTGTACGTTGTTTTAGTGTCGAAGTTATACTTTCGGCCAAAAAAAAAAAAATAAAAAAAATAGAAGTGAAAACTACTAGTTATGACAACCGATGATGGAACATAACGAGCCATTCTACTTAATTAGCTTCCTGTGTGGTCCCTCTTTCTCTACCATTTGGATGCGGCAGCTCTGGTGTTACCGGACAACAAGAGCAGTCTGCCCCAGACGTCACAGTGAAAGCAGCTAATGCTATCATTTGTATGCTCGCAAACTGTTCTGAGCTGTTTTCGTGGTATCTATCATCACACCACTTAGACACCTGCACAGTGACAGCGTGTGTTACGCTGGCACTGAGCCAACAGAAGCGCACTCGCACGTAGCGCTCCATTGGTGTAACAGTCGAAGAATTTGAATGTTCGGCCGCTTGCGCAAAGCGTAAACCAACATTGTATCGCATTATGAGCTGTACTAACCATCAAGATAGGGTGTTTCGAGTAAAATTAATCTCGTTCTTTCATCGGTTCTCTCAGCAAGTGTTTAGCAAGATATTAACACAGCAGCAGATAGTTATTATTTTATGAAGGGCCTTTTTGCTACATTCATCGCCTCTGAATGAATCGAGCGTTTTAATAGGCGAAAACAATTCCGAAATGCCGGGTTAAATCTAGACTGACGCGATGAACGTAGCAAAATGCGCTTCATAAAATTACCATCCAACTCGTATGCGAGGTTTTGCAGCATGTGTAAAGCCGAGGTATCTGGTACCTGTAGACAAAAAGGCACTTTTGTTGTACCCATTTACCATGCATGTTGAGAGGTTACTATATGTATAGGTTAGTATATATAGAGAGAGAGACGGGGTGGGGGGGGGGGGTCGAAAGTGTCGGCTACAAAACTTGTGCAGGCTGAAATACTGCGTTGTTGTTTTTTTTTTCCTTTTTGGGGGGAGAAAACATGGCGGCGCAACTACAGCAACTGCCCAAGCCAGAATTATTTCTAAGGTGACCGGACACACAACTGTGAAACGTTTCCGTACCGGAACGTGGGGCATACTGGAACGTGTCCGGTCACCTTGAGGAGGTAGATCACGATTGACCGAGCAACGCGTCGTCTGCTTGACGAGACGTGATTTTGGATCCACGTCAGCTCCGTGTGTCGCGGTGGAGTTTGCTGCGTTCTTCGAGCGTACGGCGCATGCGCTGAATATAGAATCGTGCACTGCCACCTCTTAGGGGACAGAACTCTGTTCACCGTGTACTTTTTTTTTTTTTTTTTTTGGCGCATCCGAGGCGGGAGTTGCTTGTGTGAGATGAATAAAATTCAGCACCGAGCAAGCACCGAACGGCGGTTTTTGAACCAGGAAATAAAGTTGGTGATGCGTTATGTACAAGGAAGCGAAGACTACAGTATAGGTTTCCACGATGTTTGAATTTCTTCAGCTTAACTCTTGCATGGTTCTTCGTTTTGCGTAGACACAGATATGTTACTCTGGAGCCGGAGTATCGCGTGACGGTACAACTCTGAAAGCTGTCGGCTGCCGCTGCAGTTTGTTGACAACTAGGCGGCTGTTGCTGCTGTTGTTGATGTTGTAGCTGTTGGTGTAGTTCGAGTAGTTGTTGTGAGATTATCATAGTGCCAGTCAGTTAACGTTTTGTACCGCGAACTGAGAGTCCTTCGAGTCGGTTTTGAAACCTTCCATCCCAGCAGGACTAGCCCTCGAGTGTCCTGTAGTGTGAGTAGAACAAGCGTACAGAAACTTACGAAAACTAATCGTAGACATTAAACCTAGACCGACAAGAACCGTTGTTTTGCATCAAGGTTTTTGTTGTTTTTTTTCCCGCTTTCCACTCAAACAATAAGCTCAACCGCAGATCCGCCCAAGCTTGCTGTACACAGCTGTAACTTAAACCCTCTCTTGCGCGGAAAATGTTATGTGCACGGAACAGCGTTCTGTCTCCTTGTCACCTTCCCGGGTGATCACAAGGCTATGCCTTGTCTGTCGTGTACTGTCCGCATGGTCGGCCATTACACCACAGTGAACTTGAACCCTTACCGGCGGGCAGGGTTGGTATAGGGGACCTCCGGGCTGCCTGCCCCATTCGAGTCGAATCGAGTGCAGACTCGATCTTTTTTATTGCCTGTCCCGTCTGCGTGTGCGCAGCATGCACCTACATCAAGCGCGCACGTTAAAGATCCCATATCCACAACCTTACGGACAGTGGAAAGGAAAACAAAATTTTAACACGAATGCATGCACAAATCGCAGGGTGAAAGTTGCGACTTAGGGGTCTCAGGCTTTCAAAGTTTCAACTTCTAACTCTACGGCGCCACGGCTCATTTTACCGTGAGCTTTTAGTGAACAGCCATTCCTGTTTGATTTTTGTTGTCATAGCTGTTCTTCTTTTGGTTTTGGGTTTTTCTTTTTATGTTTTTGTTTTTTTAATTTTCTTGTCAAAGCTGTTCTTGTTTGGGTTTTGGGTTTCTGTTTTTATGTTTTGTTTTACTAAAGTGCAGAGTGAAAATTGCATCTTTGTGCCACCAGGCTTTCAAAGGTTCGTCTTCCAACTCTGCGGCGCCATAGCTGTCGACAGTCGTGTATGACGGCATGAAAATGTACATGACATTGTGCGCCTTTAGTGGACACCCAGTCAAGTATTTTTTGTGTGTACATTGTTCGATAATACAGTGTATGAAGCTCTGTTAAACTCGTGTAGTAAGTTTTTCATAGTTTTATCTTGTCACTTGTATCTCCCTCGGTCTGTCTGAACTTCAGCAGATCTCCTTCGCTACCCCGCCCCCTCTACACCCCCCCCCCCTCCCCCTTCCTCTTCTATGACGTCAGCGGACTAGTTCCGTACTCATGTCCGTTGGCAGTTCATGGAACTCTCACACCAAAAGCAGGATGACCTAAAGCTAGACTAACACGGCTCGACGAAACATGAGGCAAGCTCACGTCGTTACTGTACAAATGCACCAAGACTGAATTATTCTCAGCGGAGATTGTCCCATTCCCACCATCCATACTCACGTTGCAAGACGATGGGGGGGGGGGGGGGGGACTGGGAAGTCCACTCCGATAATGAGGAAACGGGTCCACGATAGAAATGTTCTAGGGACGACAACGCCGCCAGTCAGAAATAGGCTGTTTTCCACGTCTGCCGAGTGAGTCGATTTTCTGCAAAACGGCATGCACCAAGAATGCACCAGTTATTTACTTCATAGTTATTGTCAAGCAGACATCGCGCCATGAATCGAAAACCGTGTGCTGCAGCTCAGGCGTGAGACTGAAAGGGGAAAGCGAAACAAGTAAAGCTGACGGAAAGGTGAAGCCGCTAGCCTTGGAATCAGTTCTACCCCCCCCCCCCCCCACACACACACACACACGCACAGTTATCGGTACTAGGCGCCCTATGTGCATGTGGTACTTTAAAGACGGCTGACCGGTTTGCCCATCCAGCGTGACTTGCGTCTTAGTTGGTCGGCCTCCTTTTGTAATCGACCGAAATGAGTTGGTCATTATTCCCGCCCGGGACTTGGTCATGGTCAGTGATTCCACATGGGAATTCGGTTATCTAGTGGTGCCACCCGGCTGCCCAGTGAAGTGTGGCAGGGTATTGTGACCTGAAGTGTTCCGAACGCAAACGAAGGGGAATATATGAACGTAATACAACACACACACTTGGTCTCTGTTACACGTGCAATACGAACTTGGGGAAATAAGTTTAGTGGGAAAAGTTTCAAAGCTGGACATCAGCTTAGAGTAGCTTGTGTTATGTGATACCTCGATACATTGAAGCGTTGTCAGATCTTTTATTAGGGTGGCGAGAGAAAGAGCACGAGACTTCGAAAAATGGCCGTTTAATTCTGTTGGAGCCGGTAGGCGACCCCATGGCAATGAACAGAAAACCACACACACACACACACACACACACACACACACACACACACACACACACACACACACACCGTCGCGCGCACACACACACACACACACACACACACACACACACACACACACACACACACACACACACAGCCTGTTGTCTGCCTTTGGCCACATCCTTGCTTTTGCTTTCACGTGATGGAGCGGGTGATCGGGTGAATACCGTCGTATCTTCCTTCGGTTCACCCCTCTACCCTTCCCTGGCAGAGACCTGGGAAACTTCATTACGTGGCGACGGCACACCGCTGCTCGAGTCAGAATTCACACTTGCCACCTTTCCCCATCGAGTATTCATGACCAAGAGCTAATATGGAAGAGCTGGCCACTTAAACTGTCGGGGTGGGGTTCGCCGAGATGCAACCCTCCCAAGCGGGTCCGCTTTATGTTCAAGCTGGATCGCGACACGGTCACGTCAAAATTCGTACTAGCCTCTATAGAGGGGTGAGCGGTGGTGTAGTCGGTCGCGCGTCGGACTACAGAACGGCCGTCATCGCCGTCGCAGCGATGAAGCGTGTGTTCGAGCCCAGGTCGAGTTTGTGATAAACTGGCTACTGTTTTCCGGCTACCGGGATGCTCATCGGAGGTTACTCTACGGGCTATCCGGCTTTCCTCCCCCAGCAAAATTGAAAAAAAAAACATGCTAGGTTTTGTGTGGCGCTGTACTGCGGCGACGCGCTTCCCCCCGGGGAAAGCAATCGGAATTTCCCAAAAGGGATAAAGTAATTTAAAAACAAAAATCAAGTTTCGCCCATCGGGTTTGAAATTGCACTCGCGGTGGTCAAGAAGTGTGAAGACCCAAAACTCCTACCAAGCCTTGCGGAGTGGGAAGGCGTTGGAGCGTGTGAAGGCCTCAGGGCAGTCACAGAGCCGCCGATCACTCATACCACGATGGCAACTGCAAACACGGGGGAAGCGTGACATCTGGCGAACACTGGTGACTTGCTCTTCCTTATTGGCTCTTGGTGCGATATATATACACTCGGCAGCAGCAGGGACACGATACAATGAAGCGAACAACTTCAGTCCTATGTTGATATATGATGTACATAGCTCTCAACCACTCACCTTTTTTTTTTTTTTTCCCCTGTCATTTGTGGCTTTGTTTTCCTCGAACTCGTGCCTGTATGTTATCGACATTTTTAAAATCTTTCTTGTATACATGTATACTACCAAGAATAGTCGATGAATTGAATGTTTGAAGCTTCTACATGGAGAGGGTGCCACTGAGGGTATGCTGTGCTGTTCGAAATTTAAGGGGGGGGGGGGGGGGGGGGGAGCGGGATTATGTGTTTTAAAGAAAGAAAAAAAAAAAAAAAAAAGGGGAGAAGAAAAAGAAGCAATCCCACAATAAGCCCTCATCAAACTTTTTTTTTTAATCGCTCGATACGGTGAAATTCTGTGCAACTTCCAATGGATGATTTTTAGAGATTCGAAAATTGGACCTTGACAGTAAGTCGCGGATGGTGTACAGTAGAACCTTTTTTGGGTGACCACCCCTTTGGGAGACCACCTGCCTGTGCAGACCAATGTTACAATGATACTGGGTTGCACTTCTTCACTGTCTGAAGCTTCTTTTGAGTGGACACCTCTCTTTTAAGACCACTCTTATCTGGCCAAAGGGGTGGTCGCCCAAAAGAAGTTGTACTGTACTAGTAATCCAGAAACTGTCGCTTTAGTAGAAGCTTCAAATGTTCGTTCACAGGTTGTGCGCGTGTATTTAGCCTGATGGTGGTGGGTTTGCGGTTTTTGAACTGTCGTACACGTAGTAGTTCTGTAAGTTGCCTGTTTCCTTAGTGACCCCTAATAAATATTGTGAAAACAAATCCTCTCCTGTTTTGTCTACTCACGCCGGTTGTGACTGGATGGCTACTCTATGAAACCCACGCGCGCGCGCGTGTGCGGCTTGGGAACTCGACGTTGGTTGGTTAATTTGGTTTGACGTGTGATTGGAGACGGCCGTAACGTCAGTGACAGGCAGGTCATGGGGGTAAGGGTGTTGCTACACACACAGACGTACACAGGCACTCGACGATCTCTGGATCAACTTGAACTGCCCTGCGCATGCAAGGGGTGCGAAGAAAATGGCATAGTAGACTGACATCACCGGTAGCAGGGCCAGCATGGATGGACGGACATGCAGATGGACATGCCCCGGGGAAAACCGGAAATAGTTGCGCCCGGCTGTAGTACGGCGGACGAGGACTTGTCATCAATATCGCTCTGTTGGCAATACTCTACCGCAGACTCACTTCGTCAGAATCGACTGTTACACAGTGACCTGTGTGACACTTACCGGTCCCCTTTGGAGTTACTTGTGGAAGTCGCCGCCGGGTCAAGCAGGACCCGCTTTGAATTGCCCTACGGGGATAAATAAAGTATTTTGACTTGACTAAACTTTGGGAGTCAAGTCAGGCACGACTTTGTTTCAGTGCTACCCGCGAGTGTCCGCGGCTGATCAGTACCTATCTTCTTGTGGATTTATTCAAGTGAGCCGGTAAAGCAGGACCCGCTTTGATGGTCGGTCAGGGCTCGCGAGCTCGACTCGGTTTGATCGACATCCGCGAGTATCCCCTGGCAGCAGTTTTCGCTGTTTAATAGAGGCTTCGAACACGTCTGTTTGGGGTGGACGGTCCAGCTAATTGGACATAATAGCGTCCCTTAGCCGAAAGGAGAATGGCGGGGCAACACGTGTTTACGTACTCTTCTTACTGTTATTTTTATGGCCACTTAAGTTACAGACCTCGGACGTAAAGCAAGTTAATATGATGATGCCATGCCGGCAGCGATCAGGGAGTCGGTGGCTCAACGGTTTCAGCGTTGGACTCGAGATCCAAAGGTTCGAATCCCGACAGGGCCAAAATTTGTACAGGCCTTTATCACGTTGCCCCGCTTCTACTGACAGTGAACTGGATCTGTTTGTGTAACCTGTCCATTCAGTACAGGTCAAGGATACATAATATGTGACCGACCTGGCAGTCTGACTGGATTGAGTAAGTGTTCAGCTGGACTGTACAGTTAGTGTAGCTATCCCATCTCTCCGGCTGGGGCCAAATATTTTTGCTGGCTTTTTCATCGTTGCCCCGTCTTTGATATCACCCTATGTGGTGGAAAAGGACGTTAAACCCCCAAACACCCACCCACCCACCGTCCCATAACCTGCCCCCTACGGCCGTCTGCAATCACCTCGTTGTGACGTGGCTAAACCAGCTAACAAAGCCATGCCGGACTGAACTGACACCGTGGCGAAACCCTTGGCGAATTGCGCTGGGGGACTAGTTTGAATAGTGACTGCTGTCATGTTTTGGAAATTGTACTTTGTCAAAATTAATGAATCACTAGACTATCAGATGTTCGGCTAATACGGGTGGTTGCCACAGCCGTTTTGAAGGCACCTACAAAACTTTCAAGAGAGTGGCATCACTACTTCTACTGAAAGAACTTGACGTTGTTTTCCTCTGTGCTGCTTGTCGAGTGCCTGTGTACGTCTGTGTGTGTTGTAACACTGTGACAACACTGATTGGGGCCGACAGTGACTCATTCACTTGGTCTGGGGTCGTGTGAAAGAACTGGCATTTCTCGGCTCCATCTGGCACCAGAATGTCCTGAAATGAGGTGCTGGACTGTATAATATGAACTTTCAAACGTTTTGAATACCCAAGGGAACACTCTCGACACCATACTGCATGTGGAAATGTTCAGCCAAGGAAATTTGAAAAATAAATGCAATTCTAAATTCCGAAATTTAAACAGCTGAGCTGACCCTTCACACCACGTGATTGTAATGTGTTTATGTCCAGTGTGAGTGAGAATGCGTGTGCTTCACATGAGCGTGCGTGTTGGGTTCAGTTCGCCTTGAGCCGATTCATGAAACTGGGTAAAGCGCCTATACAATACCGCTCATTATTATTATCACTTTTTGTTGGAACAACACACTCTGCCGGAACTACGAATATTTTGAATCATGAATATTTTACAAACACTACACACAAGATCAGCAAAACACAACACAACGAACTTTTCAATAAATCTTGTATTGTAAAGAGGCAAAAATATCACAGTTACAAGCAAACACTTCACAAGTGTGCAGTAAAAATGGACAGAAATGGACCACAACATGGACGGGTGGGTGGGGGTTTAACGTCCTTTTCCACCACATAAGGGTGATATCAAAGACGGGGCAACGAGAAAAAAGGCCAGCACAAATATTTGGCCCCAGCCGGCGGGATTCGAACTCACGACCAGAGCATTGAGAGTCCAACGCTCTACCATTCGGCCACCCCGGCTCCCACAACAGCATCGGTGGTCTAGTGACAACATGGACGGAATGATGTATTAGGAAAAACATCACAGGTTTGATAATTTTTTTTTTTTTTTTTTTAATGTTAACCTTCACTGTACTTGGTATAAAAAACACCTTGTACACGTCCTGGTTCGTATCATGGTATGCCACCCTTACTGTGCATATAGTGATGGGTCAGTGCGTCAACCACAGTGATACTGCACGCCTACCACCGGTATAATGCACTCTCATCCAATTCATGAGCTCGCTGCTGGGACTGAAGCACAACACCGTCGGCTGGACAGTGATTACAACACTCGCTCGCTGTGCCGGCAGCCACATGCTGACCCTACATACCTGACACAAATACCAGTCTGCACTGACCCTACAACTGTAGTCTGTGTACACGTGTGTATCCCTGCCGAGACTTGGGACCGCTCACTACATGTACTTCTTGCTTCCACGTTCCACAGCGCACAAGATAACTCACGGTACTGGTCACTTTGATTGTTAATCCTTTCACTTCTAATGAAGTAATTACAATTTGGGGGGGGGGGGGGGGGGGGTCAACATAGATGCCACACGTACATCTAAAGAATACCCTGCAGTAAAAGCCCTTAGTTTGTAAAAATGACGGAGATACTGGCATATAATGATATATCTATGAGCAACTGTGGGTCAACTACAACCCAGGAAGCACGGCGAAGGTTAGTACTTTCCAACTTGAATTTCTTTACGAAGAACAAGGGTGGGTGGGTGTTTGGGAGCTTAACATCCTTTTCCACCAGGCATGGGTGATATCAAAGATGGGGCAACGAGAAAAAGGCCAGCACAAACATCTGGCCCCAATAGAGATTCAAACTCACGACCCGAGTATTGAGAATCCAAACCTCTACCATTCGGCTATTGCGGCTCCCTTACGAAGAACAAAAACTGAGGACCATCAGCAAAGTTAAGTAAGCCTGGTTTTGCTGAATTTAATTTGCCTTATGATAAAAATCCAGAGAGGTAGTCCGGACTATTCTGAGCTCAGTACCACCAGGGTTAAAAGTGGTCAGCAGTTTGGGGAAGAGTGGTAACAAATCTGTTAATACGCCTGAGACAGTATCCAAAAATCGTCCTTCGTCATAAAAATACTGTAGAACGATTTCCCCAAACAGTGAATACACATATTCTATTTCACATCAAACATATCACTAGCGACTCTGCAAATCTACACAGTGGAATCGCGACTCTGCAAATCTACACAGTGGAATCACACCAGTTTATCAGTGGTCATCAGACACAACACGTCCACACAGGCTTGAGTTTTCCCGCTCCCCCCAAAACAGGAAAACAGTACATGTTAGAGAGAAAAAGAGGAAACACTGGCGATGTCATGCTCCTCAAAACCAACCAGGGGTCGGGGGCTGGGGGGAGGCAGACTGTCCTGTGTGTCCAACATTGCTTCTTTTTTACTTCATGAAAAAAACAACATGCACATAAAACACAGTGAAAATTGGCCTAGGGGCTGAAAAAACTCACTAAATGATACATGATACTAATAAACTGTCCTGCTTGTTCCACTTAAAAAAAAAAAACAAAAAAAAAACAAATTTTGGCCTTGAAGGTGGAAAAACACCAACAACAAACTGGGCGGAAACTGGCCTAGAGGTGGCGGAATTCAGCCAAAATGGCTGAAATAAACTCATGCCTGTCCTCGTCAGACAATGCCCTCGAATATACTCAACACGCAAAATGCAAAAGCCTACGTCAAGTGCATGATGGCTCACTAAATGGCTTCAACAGTGCGCTTAACTGGTTGTACCAGAGCAAAAGACCAAAAACAATGTAAACATCTTTCTCAGTACAACAGTAGTAGAGATGGGTGGGTTTTTGGGGAAGTTTAACGTCATGTACAAATTTTAGCTGTTGGGGTTCAAACCACAGACATCTCCGATCTGGAGTCCGACAATCGATTGGTTGAGCCACCAAGCTCAAAAAGCAGACACTTGTCTATGATAAAAAAAAACAAAAAAAAAACATCAGGCAATGTGTATCCATTTTGACCTGCACCAACAAGTGGCACAGCTGTCTTCCAAATATTCCTCGAGTTAATATTCCTGCCACATGTGTTCCTCTACAATGCATCAAAGTCTGGATCTTGGCCTGTGGGGTCCCCACCCTCTGGTCGCTGCTTCTTCAAATACATCCGCCTGCAACACCATGTAAGAAAACACCTACTGAAAGAATCGATCAGAAACACTGGTTTAGCGTGACGCATGGTGAGAAAATATTTTTGCACACACACACACACACACACACACACACACACACAAACTCAATTTCAAATTCTGCAAACTCAAATAAAACTTCGCAACTGTGGCGGGGCATCTTATCCGTGTCAAACTTCGGTCACAACCTGATTAATTTTCAAAATGTCTGATTAGTGGACAACATTTGTGGACAAATATCCACTGTCCTATTCAGTATTCTAGTACCCATGGAAATGAATTCCTGCTGAAGCGCAAATAGATGACTCCATTTGGCAAGCCCCAAGGCCAAAGCCTTGCCCCTTTACTCTGCCTTGTGTTGGCAATATACGTCCATGATGTCGTTGTATGGGAAAAAGGGGTGAATGAGACTGATGTAATTGTCTTTTTTCCTCAATTGACATCGGACTACTTTCTTTCAGTCATATCAAACCACATGTGCTTCCCATGTTATATTGTCTGGCGAAAAGTCTGCCAGAACATGCCATGTGTTGTGCCCATTATGCCGCGGGACGCGATTGGCTGAATTCTGGGGGCTCGGCCCTTTTGATTGACAGGGGTGGAGGCGTCCATTCTGCAAGACTCTGCCTGCACAGCTAATCTATGGAATAATGAAGTATATCTCACAAGAGCTGGTTTGTCCTCTGCAAGTCTGTGATCTTCGCCTCCGTGGCTTCCATCCATTCCTTGTATTTGTCTCCCCAAGACAGCTTCAGCTGCAACAGAGTTCAATCAGCGTAAGCCAAACATACCCATGCACAGATCCACACATTTAAAGTAGTATGCCTGACATGTATGAGGTGAGGGGTACTTTTCATGTCAACACCATTTTCATAATGAAACAAAACAGTCAAGCTAAATATACCAAGGGAGGTAATATCACCAGGACAGCATCAAACACCTACACAGGAACAAGCTCAATACCCCGGTGTCGGCAATTGCAGGTTTTATTCCGTAACTTTCTCCAAATCACAGTGATGTAGAGAGATGCACTGACACACTGAATTTTGAAATTCTTTCTTTGAAGGTTGCTCGTCCCTTTGACAGCCTATGAGTAGATTCTGACAAGGGTAGGTTTGAAAGCACATATAGTATAGGCATCTGGCAACACCATGTACTATGTGGCGACAGCTGTGTTCTGTGTGAAAATGAAAATAAAATACTTTGGATCCTTGTTAACGCAAAAACTGTTGATTTTTTAAACAAACTGTTTCAGCTACTCAATGAAGATATATGCATCCCATCTTGTTTTTTTTGTTTTGTTTTTTTTAAAACGAAAATAATGTGGTTGGAGATTATTTTTCTAATTTGAACTGCTGTATTTAGATACTCTTATTGTCAGTGAGTGTGTCTTAAGGTCTGGATACCTTGCATTCATATTTAAACAATAATGTGCGGATTATGTAGGCACTATATTTGTTCACAAATTCGGATCCTACCAAAATTTTTTCAAGCTACCGGCCCCCGTAGTGTAGTGGTTAGCACTTCGGATCATGGACCGGGAGACCCGGGTTCGAATCCCAGCCGAGGCAAGCGGGATTTTTCCTACCTAGGTCGGCTCCTACCCAGAGCGGGTGTGCTATGGGCCTGATGGGGAGGCTGTTGCCACACAGCCGAGTTTCACCCACTTCACCGGTGCGACTTTGGGGGTGCTTCCCTTAGTATGACACGTCTTATGATGTGGATTATTACACGGCCGGCACCGCAGGTGCGGTAGTTCCCGGGCCTGGTTAATACCGGGATATTTATGACAGGAAGCGTGGAATATGGCCATGTCCCGCAGTCCCAAACCACACAGACCTCCATAGCATCATCTTACCATCATCCTCATCTCCATCATCATGCATAATAAAAATTGTCCCAGCTTCCGAGTCCTCCGTGGGTTCCACCCATGACCTGGGAGGAACACCACTGGAGTTGGCAAAGAGTTGGGGCAGCAAAAAAAAAAAAAAAAAAATTTTTTTTCAAGCTTAATCAATATTCCATTATCTGTCTCTGGATATTGTGTACTTACTTCCTCACAAAAATTCTGATCCTGACCATACCTTCATCTTGAGCTCTTCCTCTGTTTCACACCACTTGGCCTCCTTGATGCTGAGGTCCGTCACAAGAGCATCCACGCGGGCCCTCAGTTCACGACCCTCGGCCATCAAAGCCACGTTGTCGTTCTCCAGCGTCTCATTGCGGTGTCGCAAAAACAGCAGCTCCTCTTCATGTCCGCAAGATGAGTTCTGTTTAAAAACAAATAGAATTATAAATACAGGGATATTTCAAGCCGGCTACTGGCCAAAATACATGGCTAATAGAACAGTGCTCATTCACTGGCAACTGGCAAACCAAAAAAAAAACCAAAACAAAAAAAACGAGCTGCGAGTTACCTTCTGCCCCTCCCTCACCCAAACAACATTTTTGTTTATGCATTAAGTGGAGGGGGAAATTGCCACTTACGAAGCTCCTCTAAGTCTATGGCAGTTTGCGAATGGAGATTATGGCTTGGAGGCTGTTTTCTTAAACTTGCAGCTTCTCGTATCAGAGAAACACAGCTTTCTTTGAATATACGCAACTGCGCTTTTCCTGTATGAAAACTGCTGTGCGTGTTTCTGTGAACACACAAGCCCAGCCAGCACCTACCCTTCAAAAGCTAGCCTTTGGGTAATACCATGATGCGAGTCATCAGTGTACACATGTAATGATGTATGTTGCACGGCTTAACCTTCCGGCTACGTCGCTAAAAAACTTCTTTGTTCTACATCGTGTGAAACAATTTACCCATGGTTTTTACATAGGTAATTTTCGACTTATTCCTAGTCCTACGTCGTGGGAAACAACTTACCCATGGTTTTTATATAGGCAGATTGTAGCTTATTCCTAGTCCTACATCGTGGGAAACAAATTCCCCATGGTTTTTAGAAAGGTAAATTTCAACTTATTCCTAGTCCTACGTCGTGGGAAACAAATTACCCATGGTTTTTATATAGGCAGATTGCAGCTTATGCCTAGTCCTACATCGTGGGAAACAAATTACCCATGCTTTTTAGAAAGGTAAATTTCAACTTAATATTCCTAATCCTACGTCGTGGGAAACAAATTAACAATGGTTTTTATATAGGCAATTCACAACTTATTCTTATTTATTGTTTAATTACTCTGCTAATTACAAGTTAAACAACACAATTTTTGGCATGAACATAGTCAAACCATTTCTTGACAAAGTCATGAAACTTCAAAGGTGTGACATAAATATTGACAGATACGTTCATTTTTGGCAATGTGTGTGCAACTTTTTACCCACGACGTAGCCTGAAGGTTAAAATGGTCTATGAACCAAACAGAGAAAAGTGTACAGCATTTAGTGATGACGTGGCAAAGCCACGAACATGTGTCTGCAAAGCAGAAGCATTGTGCTAGGGCAACCCTGTTCCGGGTCCATCGATAACTCCATGCCCCTGCGACGACGGCCAATTCGGGCTAACTGAGACCGAGCCGAGCTAAGTGATACCTAAGAAGGGAAAAACAAAAATACTCGGTAATCTGTTTAGAGATTATTGCCTGAATGAGCTTTGTGCTCTGCCAAGAAAAATGCGAGCTTGTTGTGGCAAGGGGGACAACTCATGCAGGCAATAATCTCTGAAACAGGCTGAAAAGATACTGTGCTGGTGAATGTGACAGAACTCACCGCTTCTGCACACTGTGAAATAACACGGGGACCTCAAAGTTGTTCGCAATTGTCCACTTTTTCTTATCACCCAGTAGTTTTGTTTCTGCCTTCTTAGGTATCACTTAGCCTGGCACGGTCTCGGTTAGCCCGAGTTGGTCGTCGTCGCAGGGGCGTGGAGTTATCGACGGACCCGGAACATGGTTGATGCTAGGGGTGTTTGGAGGCATGCTCCACCACAACCACCACCCCTTTTTTTTTTTTTTTTTTTGGGGGGGGGGGGGGGGGGAAATGTTTAGACTTGGATCGTTGCAATTTGGTGTAATTTGACATGATCTCAAATGTGTCAACACACTTTCTTGGGGAAGGAAAGTTTTTTGCCCAAGGTGGAAATCAGCTGAAAGGTGGAAGATTTTAAGTCCCGATTTTGACACAAGTGACACCGACACCTTTGCTCTCCCCTCCCTAACCTGTTATGACCATCAACCAACTAGGGTTGTCATATTGTCCATAACAATCACATTAATTTCTGTGCACCAGATTTTTTTTTTTTTTTTTTTTTTGCAGCAGGGAAAGAACACTGACATACGCTGAAGTTTTTCTTCACTTGCTCCATCTCAGCGGCAAACTTTTTGCGAAGGGCGTCCATCTCCTGATCTCGCTCTCTCTGGATGTCTTGCAGTTTCTTCTCCAGCTCAGTATTTTTCACATCTGCGCGTGAATCTCTGAAACAAGCACACAGGGAGACAACTTCTACTTCCAGTATTTCTGCAAGCCACTTTTTGATAAAACACATTTTAGGGGAGGAAAATTTCTAGCCAAGGTGGAAACCCACCAGAAGGATTTTAAACCCTGACTCCTCCTACACGATTTGACTGGGCGACTGATTAATACTGCGGTTGCCGATTCTCATTATAGCGCGTGAACATGCGTGAACGTGCGCGATTTTGGACCGAGACTAGGCTTGATAGACTCGGCATGCGGGCTACTTGAGTCACACACGATGCCGCACCACCACTGCGTTGCTATCGGCAGCCAAAATGGCTCGAGAAAATCAGATAAGCTGGAGAAATTCCCAGAGATGGTCTTACCTAATGGCGAGATCGTTCAGTTTGAGCCCTTTTCTTCAAAAGTTTCAAGAAATTTGTGGATAAAATCGATTCGAAGGAAGAACGTCGACCCGTCTCGGTGGCCTAGCGTGTGCAGCCGCCATTTCGTCGGGTACAGGCGGACAAATTTTGTCCCGGTACCTACATTGTTTGAACGCAATGGTTATGGAACCAAAAATCAAGAAAGAAAGACTTTTATTTCCAAGTAAAAGTTCAGTTCGCACTGATAAACAGCCAAAGCGCTTGAATAAAAATTAGTGGCAAGCCACAAGTCACAGGTCGACTTGACCTTTACACCGCCTACCTCTCGGTTGAAGCGACTGCCGATCTGCTTCAAGAGCTAGAGTGATAAGCTGCGCTTTTGTGTAGCCACTAAAACGCACACCCCTGTCTTTCAGATATTTTTTACAGTTCAGGAACTTTCATTGATTTAATTTTATCGCGAACATCTTCGCCGGTCGAAACGCTCACGTTGCTCGCCATCGCATGCGTAGCCCACATCAGGAGGACCGTTCGCGTCTCCGGCGCTGGAGAGCACCCGACTTTTTGTAACCGGCAACCGCGGTATTGATTACTGCTAGTGATCTTGTGATATGCATGTACATAAGACAAGTACATACCTCCTCCCGAACGGCGCACCAACTTCTAGCACCTCTCGTTCCCGTTTAAGAATGGTTGTGTTCTTTGCTTTCCGAAGCTCATCCAGGCGTTTCTTCAGGCTCGCTACTTCCTCTTCCAGCTGTATTGACAATTTAACCAAGTTAATTGTGTGGCTGGTCAGCCCATCAAATATAAATCCACCAATCAGAGAGACACAACACAATCCACCAGGTGTACCCGTCAAATAATTATATGCCAAAATTTTTTTTTTTAAATTGCTCGTGTCTCCAGGGGTCCTGTTGCTGTTTTACATTTTGAAATGGTGAGTAAAGCAGCAAACGAGAAAAGTGTGTGTGTGTGTGTGTGTGTGTGTGTGTGTGTGTGTGTGTGCGCATGCGTGCGTGAGTGAGAGAGAGAGAGAGAGAGAGAGAGAGAGAGAGAGAATGATGGTGGGTGGGTGGAAGTTTAACATCCTTTTCCACCACGTGTGTGCGTGCGTGCGCACGCGCACGTGTGTGTGTGTGTCAGTGTTCGTATGTGTGTGTGTCAGTGTTCGTGTGTGTGTGTGTGTGTGGTGTGAAGAATTTTATTGTCACTGTTACGTTTTGAACAGACATTTGATTTCCCCATGAGGGATTACCAGCAATAAAGAATTCTTGATTTTTTAATATAAAGCACTCCAATGGTAAGTGTAAAAGTGAGTTACAAGATTGAGAGCTCTGTATATGGCCTTCCTATATCTTGCCCATATATACTTTGGGTCAGCAAAGCCATCTTGAAAATGAATCAGCAAGTAGGCGGAATTGTGCTAAAATAACGACCATTTCTCTATATACCTCTTTGACACGATCCTTCAGCTTGAGTTCGTTGACTTTTGCATCACGTGACCCACTGGTTTTGGCTGCCATTTTGTCACAACTCCAGTACCAGGCAGACCAGTACCATCTGAATACAGAACAAAATATGAAGTTAAAAAAAAAAAGGTAAAAAACACCAACTTTTTATGATGAAAGACTGCAAAACCATTTAAACAAACATTATCATCATCAGTGTTTATGACTCACACAGAAAATGCCCTTTTATGTGGTATTCCTCCATGTAAATAATGCGGTTTCTCTCAGTCTCTGACTGTGACTAACAGTACCACACCATCATCAACATTTATTCAGGCCTTCTAAATTCCCAAATTTCCGCCCTTCTGCGAACAAGATTTGGGGACTACTGCCTTCCTTGGCTCTACCACTAAACGTTCAGAGATTTGGTGAGACTTGGTGCCTCGATGCACGCACACTTGTAATTGCAAGGTTTTGTCAGTCCGAAGGCCCGTATCCTGCAAGCTAAAAGAATAATCATATCTTTATCAGACGATGTGCATTACACCAGACGGCTCGTTTTCAGATTTCACTCTGCACACACTGATACACTGTTGTTTGTGACAGTGTAGAAAGCATGTACACTATAATCAGAAACATGATGAACAGCAATTGGAATCAGTTTACATCACATGACATTTTGCCAATATCCCAAAAAGCCAAAGCCATGTGACCATATTTGCATCCATCCATAACATACAGGTGGCCACTGCACTGTGGGAACATTCGAAAGCTTGACTAAAGAAAACTGCAAGGCTGGCAAGCCTTCAGGTAAAAACAGGGCCACCAAGTGGAGATACAGGTGTATCTTCATTCTTGCTTATGCATCCTGTAAATTATTATTTTTCGAAACAGTTTCAAGTTTAAAATGTGATGCGTATTTACAGGAGTGTTCTTTATTCTGCTGTCTGGTCTATCTCTCTATAGACCCTATAACTTTCCGAAAAGCATAGAAACTTATGGCTGATTATAATTTAATCTTTCGTAATCCCAAGATGAAAGCGTAAACAAAAGAATACCACAAAGTCAAACTCTCTGTTGCACGTGTATCTCAACACTAGAACGTCTCAAACGGTGAAACTTTCAATTTCGTTCAGACAACAGTTTCGAATAAAACTGGAGATTACCCCAACTGTGATTTCGAAGTCACGGTGCTGTGTCACGTTCGTGTAGCGTAGAAGGTTACGAGGTCAACCTGTCGAAATATGCTTGTGCCCTTTGACCTTTCTTCATATTGGTAAAAGCTGCATTGATAAATTTAAATATATTGTTCAGTGGGTCCTAGTTTTGTCTCTTTCGTTCAAATCACACACAGACTGATCCGTCTGATGCTGTAACGAGTACGAAACTGTGTATTTGATATTTGTTTCTTGCGCCCTCTAGCTTGTCAGCCATATTGCTTTGGACGACGGTAAGCAGTGGGAGACGACATAGGGTTATCGAGTACCATCCTGGTGCTGCTACGGTGTACAGGCTTATCTAATGTTAGAATTTTGTATACTGGGTGTTTTTCTACGAGTTTTGTCCAATATTTTGGCATTTTTGTGCGTATGTGATGAGATTTTATTGTAGATCCTGTCACAGCTAGGTACGCCTTCAAAAGCAAAAGTTGATCGACTTGGCTTGGCTTGCCTTTGTTCAGTTTTTTAAAACCAGCCAGAAATTGCCAGCAAGTGTGATTAGGTGCTGATAAGATTAACATTAACTACTGTTTGCTCTGGGCCAGGTGTAGTGCATGATTTCTTCGTAAATAAGTTGGTTCTTTTTATGTGGGTTGGAGGGGGAAAAAACAAAAACAAAATCAGTTTGCCAGCCGTCTCGTCGCACTGACACGGATTTAGACAAACACGCCTTCGGTTTTAGTTAGCTTGCACGGCTGGCTCACTGTTCTTGGCTTTCGACGCTTGTGACATCACGAACACTACTTCCAATATTCTGCTGTTCATCTGTATAAACACGCAAAACTCCCATTTTTCAACTGTCTAGTATTTATTTTTGAGAACGCTTAGTAGTATGGGGCAATATTTTGATTTGCTAGCATAATATTTCATTTTCTTTCTTTCAGGTGTTCAGCACTGCTTTCATCAGCAATAAGTTGGCTATCAAGGTAGTCTGCGACCATTCTTGCAAAGTTGCATCTTCTACTACTTTACATTTCTTCGGCAGCCTGGATTAGGAAATCTCAAATCAAGCTTCTTTTTTTTTTGGCGAGAGATTCCTGTAGCTTGATCGACATCACTCCTTGGAGTTTGAAGGTCAGGTGTGACCAAGAATCATCGCCACCATGGCAACAGCACAGGTGGAACAAAACTCCGTCAATCATAATGGCCAGTCTGGTGTCTGCAAGCCTGGGGAGTAAGTATTTGTATGCTTCAAATGACTCAACCTTCATCATTTCTTGACTTGGGTTTCTTCCCCTTTTTTGGGGGGGGGGGGGGGGGCTTTGTTTCTAAGGTCAGTTGGTAAAGTTGTTGGTCTGGTATGAAAGATGCAAGCGGTTATCTATGCATATGTGCATAATGATAATGCTGGATAGAGTTTTTAAGTCATGTCGTCTCTGCTTAGTACGTGTAGGTAGTTTTCTGCATAGCTTTTGTTTCATTAGATGGACAAAAGAAAAAAAAATGCAGGTTGAGCAGGATTTTCTCAGACTGCCATGATGAATTGAAGGTTCCGTATGAACTACAAAGTTCTTAATCTTATTCTTTCTCCTTTTTTCCAGTGACCAAGGCTGGAAAGCATCATTGAAACTTCCGCCCAAAGATCATAGGATCAAGACCACTGTGAGTTAAATGAGACATTAAATGGACATGAGTTTGGCGCTGATTTTAGCTTGATAAAATACACAAAAACAGAATTTTTTGGTTTCATTATTGCTTGTTATAATTCATACACAGTTTTCTGTGAAGTAGCTAAAAAAAAAAAGGGGGGGGGGGGGGGGGGGGAGGGGGCTTGAGATTGTTAAGTTGTGCAGTTTCAATGTTTATATCAAACTGCAGGACGTGACCAACACGAAAGGAAACGAGTTCGAAGACTTCTGTCTCAAGCGAGACTTGCTGATGGGCATCTTTGAAAAAGGCTGGGAAAGGCCCTCACCTATCCAGGAAGCCAGCATCCCTATTGCCCTGACTGGTCGCGATGTCCTTGCACGTGCCAAGAATGGCACTGGCAAAACGGGTGCATATGCCATCCCGATCCTGGAGCGCTCTGACACCTCGAAACAGGATGTGCAAGGTGTGAATTCTTGGTGCCTTTTTTTTTTTTTTTTTTTAAAGCAGATGTATTGTATGCCTGCTGCAAACAGTTGGAACTTTTTAAAATAAAAAATTCAGACTGGTTGCCTTGTACATTTTCTAAAAAAAATCCTGCTCAATTTGGTGATTATTATATGAGGAGAAAACTTCACTGCTGGCGTTAAGTGCTATGTATCGTTTGCCACTAGATTTAGTTTGGTCAGTTTAGGCTGTAAACATTATTTTGCCATTAGATTCCGTTTAGGCTGGAAACTTTATTTTATATCAGAATGCTGCATTTTCCTTACCTCTACGCCCCCCCCCCCCCCCCCCCCCCACCCCAAACCCCCGTCACTAGTAGAACTTTATGATTAAGCAGTAAGGCAGCACACTTTATCAAAAATGAACTTTGGCGTTTTCTTTCTACATCAGCGATGATAGTGGTACCCACTAGAGAGCTGGCCCTACAGACGAGTCAAATCTGCATAGAGCTGAGTAGACACATTGGCTGTAAATGTATGGTTACCACTGGAGGTACAAACCTGAAGGATGACATCATGCGACTTTATGATCCAGGTGACTATTTGCATGCAGTCCTACTCCTAGATTGGTTCTACTTGAGCACTTTAAATAAATTTAAACTATTAATAGCAGGTTTTCTGCTGAGAGAGAGAGAGAGATCGGTAAGAACTGGTCAACTCAGTTTTGTGGTAGATCAGCCATCACTGCACATTGCAGCAGGGTCCGTACAGGTCATGGAATCCTGGAAGAGTCGTGGAATTTGAAAATAGCTTTTCCACTGGCCTGGAAAGTTATGAAATTATCTCAAGAGTCATGAAAAGTCATGGAATTTCAGAATTTTATGGATGCCATTTTGAGCCAGACCGTGAGACGGTCAGCTTGGTGATTACTTACTGGACTGTTCGCCAAAAATACCAACAAAGTGCCTTCCCATAAGGCTAATTGCTAACTCTGAACATTGGTCTTGCTGACTGCGAAAACTTGGATAAGCTCAGATTTTCTACCCAGTGTGAAAGAAGGCGAGGAAGTTCAAAGTTGTGGAAAAGTCATGAATTTTTGAGTGTTTTTGACCCTGTTGCAGTGTGCTGACTATAAATTTGTCTGGGGACTGCTTTAGCTGTGGAGCAAGTAGCCATGTCTTCAATTTGTTTACCTGTTGGTTTTCATTTGGTTGAACTCTTTCCCTCGGTGAGAAGACTCAAGCTTAGTTTTGTTCCTGGTGTATTCTAGTAATACTCTACTTCACAAAATGGTTTGTAGATTTCAGATGCGCGTGTTGGACATGCTCTGCATTTGACTTATTTCCCTTTTACAGTACATGTGATCATTGCAACTCCTGGTCGTATCTTGGATCTGATGAACAAAAATCTTGTGAAGACAGACAGTTGTGGCATCCTAGTTCTTGATGAGGTATGCCTTTTTGTTGTGGTTAGTACTGTTAGTAGGGGTGCGGGGGCGGGGGGTATTGTTTGAAATGGGGTTGTTTCTCGTCTGGCTGTGCTCTATTTCATGATGAGTCCTTCATCCAGTTCTGCTTCAGAATTGAACCTGATCGATAATTAAACCTGTCTGAAAGTAGAGCCAGCTCACTGAAATTTCCTTGATGTTGACTTCCTAGCTAAGAAGCAGTTGACAATCACAGAGAGAGGCGAGGCAGGGTCGGTTCCATCTATGTATTCTTGTTTGGTCTCGCTTCCTCAGATGTAACCAAAAGGTGATGCTTTGTTGTTCACTGATTTGTTTCATGTTGTGCTCACGGACCATGGCTGTTTCACTTCCAGGCAGACAAGCTGCTGTCCCAAGACTTCAAGGGCATGTTAGACAGCATCATCGGCCATCTGCCACCCCACCGTCAGATCCTGCTCTACTCGGCTACTTTCCCTCTCACAGTGGAACAGTTCATGGTGAGTTTCTGGCAAGTGTCAGATGTGAAAAGTCATCACTAGCACTCAACCAAATATTTGTGGTTTCTGCTGAGAATGGAAAGTTGGTGGCACACACCTAGTAGTGGTCTGGGAAAAGAACCTTGTCACCCTCAGAAGTCTCTTGCTAAAACAGATAATAAGAAGTGGGCAAGGGTGGATGAGTCTCCATTACTGATGAACACCACTAACCAGTTCTGCTTCTGAACTTGTTTGAAAGATACTTTAGTTCTGAAATGGAGAGTTATTGTCACTTTGCACACAACGTATCACTGCCTAAGGTGTGGCATGAGCTTATCAGTAATTAACTGGATGTTGAAAGTTGCTGTATCTACGAGCCTTAGGCTCCCCTCCCCCTCCACACTTTTTCCCCCATTCCAGTGTTTGAGGTAATTTCCCTGTTTGACTTCTGTGTTTATCTTTTTCTAGAAAAAGCACCTGAAAAACCCCTATGAAATAAACCTGATGGAGGAGTTGACATTGAAAGGAGTCACACAGTACTACGCCTTCGTTCAGGAGAAGCAGAAAGTCCACTGTCTCAACACACTCTTCTCAAAGTTACAGGTGTGTGTTCATTTCAGTTGTGTTATACATCAGCTGTATGAATCCACTGGCATTTTAATGTTTTATTGTATAAGCTGTTCAGTTTGTTCTGTGATTAAATGCTTGACCAACTTGTGCTTTGCAGACACCGAACGAGTTGCAGGGTTTTTGAACTGCAATCAGGGACATTGTTTACTTACTTTGGCTGTAAATAACCTTTACCATTATATTGTCAGTGACTGCTGATTAGTTTGTGTCAGTTGCAAGAAGGCAGTCTTGTTCCTTGGTTTTCAACAGTTGAACTTGTTCCCCTCTCTTGTTCAGATCAACCAGTCCATCATCTTCTGCAACTCGACCCAGCGTGTAGAACTGCTGGCAAAGAAGATCACAGAGCTGGGTTACTCCTGCTACTACATCCACGCCAAGATGAACCAGCAGCATCGTAACCGCGTCTTCCATGACTTCCGCCAGGGACTCTGCCGCAACCTTGTCTGCTCTGGTGACTGATTTGCTTTTGGTGCTATTTGAAATTATTTCCCCCGCCTTGGGTCAGCCATGAATGGCAGATGCTGTGCAGATAATGGTGCAGAGTTTTGGACAGAGCTGATTGTTTTAACGTTGTTTAGTGTCTTGTGAAAGAGTCTTTTATTGTAGGAGGACTTCTGGTTTTAAAGGCAATTTATCTGCTTCTGGTATAACTAAATTCGACTTATGTTTGTCTGGGTACCAAGACTTGGTTCTAAAATGGAGTTCTAAAATGGTAAATGCTGCGCATTAGTGTGTTGGTTGTATGAAATACAAATCGTATCTTATTAATCAGCTTTTCTATCTGCACTGCCAGTTTATTGGCAAACTGCAGACTTGTGCTAATCACTTTTGTTTTTTGTGCAGACCTGTTCACAAGAGGTATCGATATACAGGCAGTGAATGTGGTGATAAACTTTGACTTTCCAAAGCATGCAGAGACATACCTGCACAGGATAGGTCGCTCAGGTCGATACGGGCACCTTGGTGTGGCCATCAACCTCATCACATACGATGACAGGTGAGCAGTAGGGCCTTCTTTGTGGAGGGAGAGTCATTTGGTACTAATGGTAGATGTGTGGTGCTTAATTTTCAGTTTCATCACAGTCAGTTTGAAAACCATAACATTTGCCCCACATTACATTGTACAGAATTCTTGCATGACAAGCCCAGTTTCTAGGCCTTGACACAATGCACCCGCTACATGTGTACCTCTTGAGGTACAGGGTGTTAAGACGAGTCTCCATTACTGATGAACACCACTAACCAGTTCTGCTTCTGAACTTGCTTGAAAGATATTTTGGTTCTGAAATGGAGGGTTATCATGTCGCACCCAAGTGCCAACCTGCTTTTGCCATGACAAAAGATAATCTACAGATCTTGAACATTTGGTGTTTTATACAAAATTTTGACATTTACCAGGGCCTAACATTATACGCCATTCGGCGTATTTATGCCAACTCGGGTTCCGCCAGTACGCCGATCGCGATGTGGCATACGCCGAAACGCCAAATCAGCAAATAGTTTGATCGCTTGGCATTCTGTACTCCTCTCAAATGGCTACGCGGGTTAGCTTTTGGCAAGGATCGCGCCATTTCTGTCGGCCACTAACGTGCGAACCAGACAGAGCGGAAAACCGAGAAAGCAGAAACTGACCCATGGAACTGACATCGTCGATCGCGGCCAACAATTCTGTGATAAAAGTTAGTGCTATTCCTGGGAGTGGGTGGACAGGGATTTCGTTATTGTGAACAAGCCAGTGGAGGAAGAGTTCAAGGGCCGGTACAGTAAATAGCAGTTTCGGAAACTGCCTGCCATCGTGGCAAGGACTACTGTCACATGCGCGGGAAAGAAATTGTAATATTTGTATACAGCAACAGGTAGAGTCTGTGACAACCGCTCCTTCACCTGTACCCAAACCTGATCCAAAACAATCCAAAGTTCACTGTTCTTTTCAGATGGCAAGTGGCCACCCAATCC
Organism: Batillaria attramentaria; assembly: GCA_018292915.2. Lineage (NCBI taxonomy): Eukaryota > Metazoa > Mollusca > Gastropoda > Batillariidae > Batillaria > Batillaria attramentaria. The sequence goes on along the minus strand of JACVVK020000128.1, from coordinate 475,037 downwards.
AAAATACTGCAGTCCAGAATGGATTTTTTTTTTCTTTTTCAAAAAGCAACTCAAAAGTATGATTGCATGTCTGGTAATGGAGCAGTATGGCTGATAGTGAAACAGTCTTTTCTTCTGCCTGCAGTGTGTGATGAAAACAATGAGCAGTTTGCGTGAGCTACATTTAGCAATCAACATTCATACAATAAACTGGAAAATGCACACATGTAATGATGTATGTAATCTTTTGACAGTTCATCACAAAGGTTGAACAGTAAAAGTTAAAACTGTGTAAAGATAAGCAGTAAAATATTTTCTCAGTGTGTTAAATAAATGATGACTGAGAAAAGTTTTTTTTTTCATAATTTTCAAAATGTTCATAAACTGTTTTTTTCCCCCATAAATGGCCACAGTACAAGTAATTAGTTGACAGAATAAAGTTGTTTGTCATGATACCAGCTGTCAGGAGAGGCCTCCAAAACCTCCCCAAAATCATGAAAATTCGTCAGTGGCCGGGAGGTTTCGCCCCCCTGGACCCCCTAGCAGGGCTTTGCCCCTGCACCCCACCAGGGACCTAGGCGGCCCCTGGACCTCGGCCTAGTAAGCCGAAGTCACTTTTTCCAATGTTAGGCCCTGATTTACCTATCAAGATGTAGATCTGTGCATTGCTTTATTTATGTTGTTTTCTCGTGTCACGTCATGGTCTGTTTATTTTTCAGATTTGCATTGCACAAGATAGAGCAGGAGCTGGGAACAGAAATCAAGCCCATTCCCAAAACCATTGACAAGTCCTTGTACGTGGCCGAGTACCAGATCCAGAAAGACCCAGAAGAGGAGGCGTAATGTGCTGCTCGTGCAAAGTTGTGGGGGAATCGTCAGCAGTGTCGGCTGCCTCCACCAGTCCCGTGCGATGTGTTCTGGTAGACTCGAAAGACCACACACAAGGAACTTGTTTATTGCCAGGCCTTGAGCGTGTTGTGTTCATGGACCTACTATTTTTGTGTGCAAATGAGTGTGTGCATACGTGTGGTGAAAGTAGATTGTGTGCGTGAAAGAAGAGGAATTGTAAGTATGGTGCAACTGAGATTAGTGTGAAGAGTACCAAGGAAACATAGAATGGAAGTGCGTGAGAGAAGATGGGTGCATGGTGATTGTTTGCAAGAATTGTATGTGGGATTTGTTTTGGGGTGTGTGAGAGAGACAGATATTTACATTGCTTTATGAGGGAAGGAGAAAAACATCAGGACACTTTGAAAAGTGCGCTGGAAGATACCGACTCTGCAGCTTCTTTGAGAAACAAATCTGCTGCTGCAGATCCAGGTTTGTTCCTACAGCAACTGAGCAAGAGACATCTTTCAGTTTCACAACAGATACCTCAAGCTTCATCCAGATCATTCGTATGATATCATCTCTCATCCATTCTATTCCATCAGTGTGAGCCTGAGATTGTGTGGAGCCAAATCTGTGTGTTTGGGACGCCGGTAGCATCGATCAACTCAAAACATTGAGGTGTTGAGAAAGTTCACAAAGCATGAACATTTACCTGGTTCCTCTCCAGGTTGTGCTGAACTTTCCTGTGTCCAGAAGCTGCAGCATTCATGGTTTCCATGAAGGACAGTTGAACTTGGAGCTACAATAGTGTATTTTGTTTGAAAAAGCATTGGTCAGTTTTATGCTCCATTTGCTTGGTTCTGGACAACGTTGTGCGCAGTCTTTATCTGTGTTCACGTGCGTCGCCTCTAGTGCGGACCAAAGACAACTCCAGTTGAATTCCATCTTGACTCTGCACTGATGATCTATAACTTTGAAGACAGCTTTGGCTGATACACTCAGTTCACATTCACAGTTATAGGCCATACTTACGATTTGCTGTAAGTTGACCTGTACTGTCCTAGTATTACACTGTTGATACCGAGTCTCTGCAGTTAACCTGTTTGTGCTTGTTTTGATTTCATGTAAGGTGCAAGAGAATCAAACGTACGTATGTCATCTCAGCGTAGGTTTGGAAGGCTTGGGTTTTTTTTGTTTGTTTTTTTTTTTGCCTGTGTAAACAAATAAGTTATTCTCGGTCACCACCAGCACAGTCAAATATATTGCTGTGGTTGATAAAAGTTTAGTTCAGTTTCCTTGACTTGCCAAAGGAAAATAAATTGAAGTTCTTTGTAAGGTGCGAGATGTTTTTTTCTGAATGCAGGGCTTAAACCTTGAATGGGTTTTTCTTTGTTTTTAGCGCAGTTTATAAAAAGAAAAGTTTCGATGCAACAGGCCTTTTTAAATCAATCACAAGTGTTGAAGTGGTGTCAGACTCGGCTTTCAGGCTGAATTAGGTCTAAATTCTAATCGGTATGACATTAACTGCTGGTAACGAACAGAAAGAGGTATCAGCACAGTATAGCTCTTCTAAATCCTGCCAAAGTTTTTTTTTTTTTTTTTTTTTTCATTATTTATGAAAATGTACAGCCTGTAAATAGATACCAAAACATGTAACTTCTTTTTTCTTCTTTTTTTTTTTTTTCTTTTTTTTTTTTGTCTGTGAAGAAATGTGTGGCATCCTATATTGTCTGATAGCTTGAATGAAGGGCTGTGCACATGAACTACATACAACAATACGTGTGCGACATCATGATGCATGTGTAGTGCAAATATGAAAGAAATGTGGATGGTCGGTTGTGAAGGGATACGCAAATGGATGGAACCAATTCAACAGTTTTGTTCTTCACTACATTATTTGGTTTCCAAGTGTCTTAAAAATTGGAAGGAAATTCAGGAATGCTCCTGAAAACCGACTTGTTCACCTGATCTTGGCAGATTTCGCAGAAACTTCTTCGGCTTAGTTTTTCTTGAGGAGCAGAAAAGAAGCCACGCATTTCTTCATTGTTCACGTACAAATGTATACACATCACCATCATGGCAGAAGATTGTATTTTTGTAACATGAGAGAATGTTGTTCAGCAGGCAGTCTTGAAGAATAGCCTGTTGAAATGGTTGTCACACACATGATCCTTGTAACAGCAAGTTTCTATGGCAGCACTATGATAAATGACTCGCAATCGCATTGCTTGCTTACATTCAGCAGATTGAAACGGAGATGCGTCGTCGTGCTCCCAGCAACTCAAAGTTGAGAACGTGTGCCTCCGGTAGTGCTTGAAGCTTTTGGCAGAAATTCTAGGAGAGGACTGAGCCCTGTGTTGGCATGTTTTCATACTTAGTTGGAACAGCTTGATGCATTGACTCTTTCACTGGGATGGTTCAATTTTTGTGGAAGAAGACGACCTCTTACCATCGTGTTTTGAGGAGTCGGTTCACTTCTCTCCAGCAGCAGATCTATTGCTTGAATGTGTCGCGCTGGCTTGGGTACGATACAGTATTTGCACATAACTCTGTGCATCTGTCCGACTGGAAACAAGAGATAAAAAAGTGCGATGTGATGTTTTCCGTCAGTTACAATCTGTTACAGTTGCCACCAGTTACTGAGATCAGCGACTCTACACGGGTTCCCTAGTATCCGTTTCCATTCTTGCAGACCCATCGCCTTGTAAGATGCCCTTGACATTTCAAATGTGATGAATGTCATGCATGGAATGCTTTTTGAAAAATGATTACCGGATCAAAGTGCGTCATCAGCAATAGCACTGCCAGTCTAAACAGTTTGGGCTTCCTTGGCAACAGTGTCTGTGAGAAAAAAGGCGTGAGCCCTTCTCATTCTGTCAGTTCCAGGAGCATGATTGGTTTTACTAATGTCAAGTGAGAGGCATGAGACATCCGGTGAACAAAGCGGAACACCAACAAAGGAAGGAAGTGGTGTCACATAGACCAGAAACTATACATCTGTGACTTCAGAGGGAAACAAGTTGTACTGCAAGTAGTACTTACCTGTGTTTCCAAACTGGTTAGAAGAATGAGTGGAATTGTGAGGTATGGCGAGCGTCTTCAACTGGCTACTGACTAGTCTGTAAAGTTTTTACTTTTGTCACAGTACGCTGTGAAACTTCGGTGTGGGAGAACTCTCTTCATATGTCATTCACATGAAGAAAGGGCTATGCATGTGTATACATGTGAGAGAGAGGTTCTGTGCACATGCACACTGTTGCATCCAAATCTGTATTTTGTTCAGTATGAATGTAATCCATTGTCATGAATCACTTTCCCAAAGTCATGCTGTATAAATGCTTTGTTTACTAATTTCTGCTCTGTTGGTCACAACTGTATCAAGCAATATCTGTTCATCTTGAGAAGGAAACTTGCTGTCAGTGAAGCTGCTGTTGCTGCTGATACCCGAAACAAAACTCTTTTTGAAAATATGTTCCTTATTTGCACTTCAATTTTCTTTTCCAAGTTTGCCAGATTCTCAGTCATCTTATAATTTGCAAAGTATATCAGCAGTGCTGTCTTTTTCTTTTAAAGTTCATCTGTAAAGTGTTATGTTGGCATGTAAAGTTAACTTTAAAAGCATGGGGTTGCTCATCCTTACAGAAGTTTTTGGTTTGATGCACTGTTTTCCCGAGTGTTGGTGGTATTTCTCACCTTTCCCACTGCCGCTATTTTTAATGTAGTTGCTACACAATTTCTATGATGAATGATAAAGAAATTTTGTAACAGCTTCACTTTCCAATGATTAAAAAAAAAGATTTTCACATTACTGTGCACGAAACTCAGCATCTGGCGATGAGCAACCCAGTTGCCAAAAAAAACAAACCCACCCAGTATGTACTTATGATTAAAAAAAAAAGAAAAAAATGTGAACCACACCCACCCCCAAAGACTTAGCATCTTTGTGAGCTATCTGAACGAGCAACTACACAAAAACCTAGCGCAAAAAAATCGTTGAGCTCTTGACTGTTGTTTCAGTGCCACATACAGTTGACTTAAAAGTGATCATGGAAAATGTTGGCTCTCACCCTGATGTTAAGTTCAAGAGGGGGGAAGTCTTTCAGGCTCAGAACGTTTTGTTTTACAGAAGCGGTACAATTCATTTGCGAAGAGAGGAATTAGGCAGTGTGTTGCATTCTGCACAGTGTTATTACTAATGCATGTTCCTTTTCACCATCTCTATTTGCTGTACCCAACAGATGCCATGTCATTGTCATCCATCACGCCTACATTCACTTCATGCCCATTTTCTTCTCCGTGACCTGTTGAAGAGGCAGCATGTATTTTTTCCCATCTTCAGCGTCTGTTGCACGTGTGGGTGTGTTGTAGCACATGTACATAGCCATTTTTGGGGGGATTTGTGCTTGTGTGAGATAAGTCAGTGGAATTTTGAGGATCACTCATAGACTTTATGAGTGTGCTCTCTTAATCCCAGTGGAGGCACTTGTGCTAGCTTAACTTGTGACCCCCTTTGTACATTTAGATCTGTATGGCTCTGTCAAAACAGGATGCCACCCTGCAGTGTCGATTGATAACATTTAAACATGGACTGTGAGAGAACACAGAACTTTAAGAGTGTGTGCTGCAGGGTTCGTGTGTTGGCAAATAGCTTGATTGTGACAGATCATATACAGATACATTTCTGGTCAGTATTTTACAGCACTGTATATTCATCCTTCTGCTGTGAAAATGTCGTTACTTGAGCACTTTCGACAGGAATATCTTCTGTGCCTCGATGAGGTTTTCAGAATGTCGGCTTCAGAGGGAATTTGTGGAAGCAGCTTGATTCATACACTGGTTCAGATAACATGTTGCAAGTGCTTTGAAACAGTGAATGTATGCACTGTATTTTATTCATTGAAATATGACATCTGGCTATAATCTTAAAGCTTTGCTGGTCTGCATGTGACATTTCACAAGATACTAAAGAGCTGAAGTTTTGCTGTTCTGACAGTGATGCTACATGTATATCAGTCTCTGTTGCTTGGCTGCCCTGCCAAAGTGTGAGGGAAAAGGGCTCCTACACTAAGAGTAGATGTGTCAGCTAATCTGTGGTAAGCTTTTCGTACAGTTTGCATGACAAAGGAAATCAAATGTTACAGGACAGCTAGCTTGCATGAGAATTCAGTGGCTCAACTGGTTGAGTATCGTATATGTACTTGACTTCAGAAGGGGTGTGGGTTTTGATAATGAAGAGGCGCAGACTTTTAACAGGCTTGTCCCACTGATGCCGTTTTCAAAATCGCTCTTATGATGGACCAGATATATGTGGCCCTCTCAGACACCCTCACACTGATCAGTGTCAGTGGTATCGTTCAAATATGGTAAATGCTGTTTTCTCCGTCCCCCCCCCCCCCCCCCCCCCCACCCACCCTCTGCTTTCACAGAAGCTTACATCTTATTATTTTAGGGCCTACCAGCTCACTGCCACTATGAGCCTGACACGGCCCTAAACTAGCTTGAGGCTCATGCAAAATTATTGATCAATTTGACTTTTAGTATGGCCAACAGGGGTAAGGGGTGACATGCTTGGGAATGGGTGCCTGCTACAGTGATAGTGTTCTAGGAGACACCTTTGACAGACCACATTGTGCCTTTGGCAAGATATGCTCACCTAGTACCTGAGCTCTGCTTTTAGGTTGCGTGGTGCTCCCAGTAAATTGTTTTCTGCCGAGGACAGCATACTGTGGCTCTTTAGTAAATGTGTTGGACGCATTGAAAAAGTAAGACGGTTTAGGTGTAAAGGACAGAACTTGTCACAAAATGGCCTGCTTTTACCGTGACGTTTTTAGAGTTAGTCTCCCTTTGTCTGATCTTTCTCCCCCTTTTTCTTTCCTACCATCACAACCTTTGAGTTGTTTAGCTTTTTCAGTTTAACACTTTGTCACGAACGGATACATCTTTCATCTTCAAGACGGTGCTGATCTAACTCCATATGTTTTGTGCCTAGTGAAAGTGAACACCTTGTGCGTGAAAGAAACTGTCTTCTAAGCATTGTAAGAGCTGCTGTCAAGGCTGTGTATTCCATCATTAGTCAGTAGATATGCACATGTTACTTGATCTTTGTTTTGACGAAGAGCTAACTGAATCCTACAATGGTAAAATTGTCATACTTAGGCTGACATTGTTGCTTCAGTTTTATGATACTGATAGTTCTATTGATAATTTTATTCTTTTAATTTTGGGGAGTACCCCTCTTCACATGGAGGGATTGATATCAGATTCAGAGTGTATGATTTTCACACCTCCAGGCATTGGTAACATTGGTGTAGGAGGCTTGTGTGTGAAGGACCAGAATCTTCAGGTTGCATTATGTGGGAATAGTGCATCTTTACAGTGAGAACAAGCGTATTTGCTTTGTGATGTAGCCTGGGACTTCAATTCTGTGATGAAACACTCAAACAGTGTCTAATTCCAGGAAAACGGCGATACTTGAGTAAGATGTGGTTTTAGGGTATGTGTGCTGGAAGGTGTATGTTCATTCAGACATTTGGCAGTGAGGTTTTGGTCCAGAGGAAATAGCTAATGATTTGACGAAGCTGGAACTCTTAACATTCTTGATGTTCACAGAACACAATAATGCATTGCTCTGTTACGAATGTATTGCTCCTGTTGAGATTTAATATTTTTGCTTTGCACCAAGTGCACTGTTTATTTTTTCCCCTGTTGTAGTGTGTGATGATGCTATAACAGCCACCTTCCTTTTTTTTTTCTCACCTTAGACAAGTGTACAATTCCAACCAGTTAAATGGTGTCTACATTATTCAAATGATGGCCCAGCTAGTGCAAGTTCATGTTCAAAACACTCAGTACTTTGTTAATGTGGAGCATTCTTTTGTGTAGCCTGTGAAGCCATTGAAAAACCCTGTAACTTTCTGCAAAGCACGGAAATCGGTATCTCCTCTTCCTCCACATCCCTACTGTGCTTCTTAGATAGGCAAAATTTCAGCAGGAGTGCTTCCAGTTCGGATGCTTTTTTTTTGGTGGTTGTTGTTTTCAGTTACTGGCATTCCTCAAGGTGGATGTGCCTGTTGCTTTCTTTCTTCTGTAAATTATTGGAGAAAGGTTTTGTGAAGCAGGTTGTGCGACAATGTTCAAGAGTAATTTCCATTTTTGTGATGGTCACAAACCTGCAAAAAAAGCATGTCTGTCTCACATTACCTTTTTCCTTAGAGTGTTTTATATAGCTAGTTTTTTGGCTGTTTTTGTTGTTTTTGGTTGTTTGCGTTTATGGGTGGTTTTTTTTTTGTGCTGAGTTACATGGGGGGGGGGGGGGGCTGCTTGTGGATTGGGTTATGCACCATCGCCTACCCTGCTACAGCGATGATGCATGACCAGCCTGACTGTGTGAGTGAGTGAGTGAAACTGAAAGAGAGAGAGAGGGATGAGAGATAGGTGGAATACGTCACACATATATGCCCAGTGCTGTAACGATTAGTAGCATATATATAATTTAAACAATAAGTGACTTAACTCAAATGGTAACATGACTTGTGGGTGTGGTCACCCAAAGAACCACATGTACAACAATCCAAATGGAACTGCTTCATCGTTCACATCGAGTTCTTACATGCTTAACGGCAATTTCTGTCCCCCCATTTCTGTTAGCCATCGGCCATGAACAGTAACTTCTGGGGGACAGAAATTCCTGGTTGATCGTGCAGTGCTGGGTACATATCGGATGGGTTGTGTGAAATATTGAAAGGGAATGAATGTGTGTACTTCCAACTGATTTCGTGTATGAATTGGTTTGGGTACTGGTATGTAATGCAGGAAATCTTGGATCATTTTGTGGAAAGATTCGCTCCACAGTATTCAGAATTGAAAGACTTGCACTGGGATGCATAGACTTCCCCTGCGAATTTGCCACTTGTGATTTGGTCCATTGAAAATTTTCCCCGCACAACAGTAAAGTGAACCTGACTGAAAAATGGGGGAATGTGTTTTTTTCTGACAAGTGAAAAGGGGAGAGCAAAATCTAACAAATTCCTGACAGGCAGTTTGCAGGGTTTTGATCTGGGGAAAAGCTTTGGTGCCTGCAGTTAGTTCTGTCAACACCAGGCTCTTTTCTTTTCTTTTTTTTTTTTTTTTGCGGTTTAGTTGCTGTAATTATGGTGGGTCTTGCATTGTACATCATTTTTATGTCTGTGCAATAATAGGATCAACCGATCAGCTGAGACGATTGGCCGTTGGAACTGACTGCGTGTTTTTTTTTGGGTTTTTTTTTTTTTTTTTTTGGCGGGGGGAGGGGGGGTTGTTTGGGTTTTTTTTTTTTTGGGGGGGGGGGGGGGGGGGGGGGGGGTTTAAAAGGCAAATAGGATGGGGATGTAATTCTCGTCTGCTACATGTGAACTGGTTTCATGATCCAACTGCACACATAAATGAATGGGAGACGTAACAGAAGAGAAAGTTCATACAGTCGAAGGGGACATTTTACAATCACTGGCACAGAATGAGGCGCATTTACCAATTATATTGATTTTAGTACATGTGTGTAACATAAGCGCACATCTGTGGTTGTCACGTGGTGAGGCTTGAGGCCTTGCTGTCCAGTTTCTGGCTGAGGTTCTGTCTGATATATCTGAAGCTAACAAAAATTTGCTGTTTGAATTACACAAAATTCTGTGTATGAATTCAGATCAGTCAAGTGTATATCAGTTATGTGTACAATCGCTTTTGCTGTGGCGGGTGCTTTTGGCATATGAAACTGTCCACATGTGGCAGACGTTTTCGGGTTTGTTTGTTTTTTTTGGGGGGGGGGGGGGGGTTAAAGTGAATAAAATCTGGATGGGAGGGTCAAAAAGAAAAGGGCTGGAAAACGCAAACTGCACTGGTACATACTGGTGCATTTGTTTGTAATTTAATACAGAAAACTATCAGAATTTGGACAGTTTTTGTTTTTGTTTTTTACAGTTTGTCAACAAATTCATCGAGTATGTTTGGTTACAATGCTCATTAGTCCAGAACTGGTAGGCAAGTTCTTGATGTGAACCTGTAAGAGGATTTAGTGTTTTGGATTCTCATGTCTTTGGAGTTGAATTGTGTCACGCAAAATTTGTTTCTATAAAATTTTCTTCACATCAGACAGTACAGAAATTGCAGTTTTTGTGGTTACTTTTTATGTACCTGTATTGAGAGTTTAAACTTGATTTTCATAAACTGTGATTAACATCTTTAAGTAGTTAAAGAATATCAAGAATTGAAGAACTTTGTTCCCAATCAAATGAAAGTGTTAAAGACCTTATAAATTTCAAAATATAGTCTGTTCCAGCCCATACCTTTGTTCTTGTGTTCATGTGTGCATGCGTGAAGGTGTGTGAGAGATTCTTTGCAGACGGGTACACTACTGCTGATGTATCATGATTTAAAATATACTACTCCACATTTGCTTTGCATCACTACAAAGACAAAGACTGTTGAATAGACAGTTTGCTTTTATTTCATTAAGGTAAATACATTGTAATCCTCGGGCATAAGGCAACAAAACAGAACAATCATAACCGAAAATTTCATTCAGAAAACTGTTGAAAAGACAGAAGCCTACCCTCAAAATCAGGGATATTCAGCATATGGGCAGAAAAGGTGTCGTTCAAAAGCGAACACGGTGTTGCCGAACGAGCTGAAATGGAATGTTAGTATCGCGTGTGACATCCTCGAGCCGGAATGACTGCCTGACAGCGCCGCCTCATGGAACAGATGAGGTTCCGGATCGTCTGTTGGGGGATCTGGTCCCACTCCTGCTGAAGGGCCTGTCCAAGCTGCACCAGCGTGCGGGGTGGGTTGACACGTGCACGTACAGCTCGTCCGATCATGTCCTAAACGTGTTCAATTGGATTAAGATCCGGGGACCTGGCCGGCCACTCCATGCGCTCCATGGATTCCTCTTCAAGGTACTGGTCCACAATGCGTGCTCTGTGTGGGCGGGCGTTGTCGTCCATGAGAATGAACTCGGGACCAATGGCGCCAGCGTAGGGTCTCACGACAGGGTCCAAAATCTCATCCTGGTACCGTATTGCCGTCAGCGTGCCGTTCCAGAACACGTGGAGGTCGGTCGGTCTTGCCCTGAACACTGATGCCACCCCAGACCATCAGGGAACCGCCGCCATACCGGTCGTGCTGGGCCACAAAGGCATTGTGGAATCGTTGATTTCTACGTCTCCACACTCTCTGGCGACGATCTGTCATGTCAGGCAAAAGCTTGACTCTTCCGTGAACAAGACGGGCGTCCATTCCGCGACGGTCCACCTTGCGTGCTGCTGTGCCCAGGCAAGTCTTTCTCTCCTGTACTGCCGAGTCAAAGGAACGCGGATTGCGGGGGCTCTGGAGCTCAGGCCAGCCTCATGAAGTCTCCTCCTCACAGTTTCAGTGGAAATCCGAGTCCCAGTTGCGTGGCGGAGGTCATTTTGGAGCTGAGTCGCTTACCAGAAGGGGTGTCGGTGAGCCTGCATGACGAGGAATCTGTCTTCGCGCTGAGTTGTGATCCGAGTTCTGCCACCAGAATGCCTTCGTGAGACAGTCCCTGTAGTCTGGTAGCGTTTCCATAGTCGTGAGATGACACTTTGCGTGACATTGAGGGCTTGAGCCACCTGACGCTGAGAAGACCCAGCCTCCAGCATCCCGACACCTCTGGCCATCTCAGTGTCAGTCAAACGTCTCTGGAGCAGTTGTTGAGGCATGGTGTAGCAGCAAGCAAGACCAAAATGACACTAATCTTTTTTCCCATCTCCCATCAGTAAACCAGATTTTGCCATGAGCACTATTCACGAGCAAATTTGAGGGTTATGGTGGTCAACTGCAATTATGATGCATGGCGTGCACACAATTCACGAAGTTGGCAATGTCATTATAATCAATAATCATGCCCGTACCCGTTAAAAAGCAACAACAGTTGCAAATCTGGCAGTGGGCTTTTATCAATCCCAAAACGAATAGTGATGCAAAGCAAATGTGGAGTACGTAGTATGCAAGGAAAGCACTCTGTCCTTAGCTCTGCAGGTACACAAGAAAAACTATTTGGACAGCAGTGAAGATTCACACCTGAAGAAGCATTTCAAGTAGATACCGCTTAGCAACAAGACTGGAATACACATGGAAGTACATGTAGACTTCGCCGGGTTTACAAGTAACTTGATTGTACACAGCAGGTGAGACGGTAAAATTCAGTGTATAGCCAACACTACCCGATATTTGAAACTAAACACAAGCCATGGCCATGGCCACCACACATGACAGATCACACCTGGCATTAGTTCATGGGTTTCTGGCCTGTATACTTTTGGGTGTCAAGGAAATGTAGCACTGACTGCTCTGTTGTTTCAAATCAATTATCAGTTTTTGTTGATTGCAAACCAAGGTTCTAATCCCCAGGTGGGCCGCGCAGCAATTTTCCATCACAAAAATCAGTTCAAAATGGCGCATACGTGACTTGTCTAGCCTTTCTTCAAGTTATACCACACAAATGTATCAAGTGCGGCCTTCAGCAGCCGCCCCATTCCATACATGTGGGTCCGAAGACGGAATGGAAAACAGCTACACGCACCAGTATGCACTGACAACAACACTCATCATAGTTCATCACACATGCAGCTCAGTATCCGCAGCAGCCTGACGGAACCGGGCCGTCCTCATTGGTTCCCGGAATCGTTCACTTCAACTTAATTCTGGCAGTGAGCAGACGATATTCTGTCACGGTGTCTCGTCTCGGTTCCGCACAAAGGTATCCGACGGACTTATACTGCTTGTTTGACGCGAATGCATACCAAGACGTGTGTAGCAAGCTTCAAAACTGTTCCAATCTGTTGTTGTTGTTGTTTTTGCAGGCAAGTGGAAGCCGCAGACGAATGCAACATGGCTGTTCTCTCTCAGTCACGGTCACACTTACACTGACTTTCGAACACTGACCGGCAGATTCCCCCGCCCCTCCCCCAACTCACACACGGCACACACACACACACACACACACCAACAACTAAATACCTCAGTCTTCTAAGAGCCTTACTGGAAATTTATGTGTTTTGGTTTGTATTTCCAGAGACATATATAATAGCGAATGTTATAGTATAGTCATTACTGATTTTCTCGTATAAGATTTAGTAAAATGAAACAACATCATTTGCAAGTTATTTATTTAAAAAAAAAAAAAAAAACCTAAGAGCCTGCCTGCCTCACACTTGTATGTCTACGTAAGTAAGAAGTGAATGATTCAACCAATGGGGGCCCGGCTCAGGGTGCTGCGGATAGCTGCATGTCACTCATCACCAGCATGAGAATTAGTCTCCATACGTATGGCACGCATACAACAGCGTGTGCAAAACTTTTCATCGAATGCGCTGCCTCTGTGCATCAGTATCTGAGACCATTGTCGTGGCTCTGGCCAGTGCTAGAAGTGTGCCTCGTACTGGCAGGCGACGTTATTGAGCTGCGGACCGAGGACCAGCCAGACGGCGCTAATTGGTTGCTATTTTTAGAAGCCTTGTCTCGTCTCAGTCTGTTCAGGAATCAGTGGACCGTCGGCTCGAAGAAACTCGTACTTCTCTATTATTAGAAGCCACAAGTTCACGAAAACAGTTGCGATGGCCAAATGAGACATTCTTCTATCAGGCAAACAGGCTTAGAGCTTCGAAAGCGACAGTTTTACATTTCAGGGGACCTTACGAAAAGAGTAAAGTTCGTGTGTAAGTCTACCGTTGAGCTATTGAGGATGCTTTACGCCTGGGTCGCCGAAACTTTCAAGAAGGGAAGTAACTTCGTGGAAAAAGTGCATGCTGGGTACTCAACTCGTCCAAAACACGTGGGGCGGAGAAACGTGGTTTCGTTTCATCAACAAATCATTCAAACATGGGAAGACCAGGTATATTTTTCATTTGTACACAAACTTACTATGCTGCTGACTCAAGACAGCACATTTCTCACACCGTCAGCTCGTCATGGCTGTCAAAAGATAGCTGGGTAGACCGAGCCTGCTGCTCATGTATTCATCATTTGTATGGCGCATTTCAGATTCCGTTTTACAAAATGTATTACAGTAAATTAATTTTACTTTTGTCGTTGCTTAGCCATAGTTTCTTATGATCTGTTTTTAATTCAGTCAAAAATGCTTTTTAAAAAGAACATATTCAAAACATATTTTCGTTGCAGTTCAGTGATTACTCATATGGACGCCTTGTGCTATGCGCCTAGCCTAGTGCGCGCCAGCCACTATCGCTTTGTTGTTTTTGAAAAGGCACAGTCTTGAGACATAACTACAGATATATTTTAATTTATTTTCAGTCTGCAACATTCAGTCCTCTGCCCCTTCCCCCCCCCCCTCCTCTTTGCACATTTCACTTCATTCAGTGTTCCTTATGCACATGTGCGTCATTTACACAGAGATTTCAGAATCAGGCACAGAGATTTGAGGCTGCATGTCACAGATTTTACAAAATGACCCTCTGAAATCGACAAAGAGGGTCAAAATGACCCTCTGTTTTGAAAGCTGTAAGAAACACTGTCATTGTTAGTATTGTTGACTTGTAAAGTTCTATTTTCACTCTGATGTTTGGTTAGTAAGCTCTCTATTCTTGCTGGTAAAAATTTTATACATGTGGAAAAATGTCAGACTTTCAGGGCTGTGCACTTTTCTCATTTGCCGTGCAATAGTTAACATGGCGGTGCTGCTGTCATGACTGGCAGGTAATTAATACTAGTATAAATTTCTCATTTTGCTTTTTCTGCAACAGGATTCTCACCCGGAGGAAGAGGTGGCTTTGGAGGCCGGGGTGGCTTTGGAGGCCGAGGTGGTGGTGACCGTGGGGGTCGCGGTGGCTTCAGAGGCGGCCGAGGAGGTGGGGGTGATCGAGGAGGTCGAGGTGGTTTCCGTGGCGGTAGAGGTGGCGCGAGAGGTGGAGGGCGTGGCGGTAGAGGAGGCCGTGGAGGTATATTGTCTGTTTTCTGCTAGAAGAAGCTTGTATACTGAAAAAAAAAAAAAATAACATGTCGATTGCAATTTAAAATTTCATCCGTGTTGGTTTCCATATTATGCCTGAGTTAGTCTTGGACACTTGAAAACAACTTATTAATTTTTTCAAGATTATTTTCACCTAGAAGGTAGTTTGCTCTCAGAATAGTCAGAAACATGAAAATATTCTGTCTACAACGTTGTCTCTTTATGCTGAGAAATAGTATTGGGATCCAGCTAATGGGCAATATAATATTTAATGCACTCTGCCCACTGCCTGTCAGACAAAAAGAAAAAAAATGCTTGGATCATATAGTACTGCCCAGATTATAGTATTTTATTGTGTGCATTTTTTTTATTTTTTTTTTGTAAACAAGCAAAGGTCTTTTTCTTCTGACATTGTATAGCCTATAGGGCAAGTGTTAAAAAGTGTTCACAAAATGTCTTAACCTGTTAACTCATCCCACACGTCTGAGAATTAATGTGGGCCTTCAGTTGTTACGTATTGCCACCGGTGTCTCTGGTTCACAGCAGCAGTCACAGGGCTGAGATTTAGCAAGCCCGACTAAGGAGCCAGTCAGGCTCCCAACCAGGGAAGTTGAGGGAGCCCGACAATTTTTCAAGGAGCCCTACTCTTTGATGAGAAATTTTGCTGTATCTGTGCTATTCTTAGACCAGTCTGCGCGATGGTGAAATGAGAGCTCCAGACGCTGAGGAGGTCAGCGGGTTCAGTGACGGCGTACGTGTGTATTGCCGCGTATTACCAGTCCAGTGCAGGTGTGTCAGTAAGCGGAATCTACCAATCGGGCCGGGAAATATCAAGGCCCCAGCCGGGCGATTGAAACTGTGATCCGAGGGAGCCCGACGTGATTTTTTCAATTTTGGGCGTCCGGGCGCCTGCTAAAGTTCAGCCCTGCAGTCAAGGAGTGAAAGGTGATCGACTGATGCAAAAATTAGTAGGAAACTTTATCTTGACTTCAATACAGTATTGGTTTGCATTTGTGTGTCATTAGGCAGAGGTGGCATGGCCGGTGGCAGAACAGTGGTGATCGAGCCCCACAGATACGAAGGTAAGCCCCAGTTTCTTTTCACATATCGAGATAGTGACGCTTATTATCAGAGTAGAGAAAGCTTGACCCGAAAAGACTTGAGTTTGTACAGATCGTTTTTCCAGTGCTCTTGGTAATCAAAGTCATGGGCAGCAGTTCATGCCAGCCAGGAGCCAGCTGAGTGTCTGAGTGCATGTAAGACCATGTTATTTGCATTTGACAGGGTTTAAAATCCTCCGCCTCTTGACAGATTTCCACTATTGGTTACAAATTTTCTTTCCACCAGCAAGCGTTTTTCCTCCTGTAATTTCAAAGCAAGTAAAGATGAATCTGATGATACATCTGTGCCAAAACACACCAAACTGCGCAGAATTATGTTACTCTAATCCTAAGACGTTTCCTCCCCTGAAGCATTTAAAATTTGTCTGCACCAGAATTGCACAAATTTGAGTCTTTTGTCTTTTAAAAAAAAAAAAAAAAATCTGAGGGAGCATGCCTCAAGGCACCCCAGGCGTAAGCTGTAACACGCCTTCTTTGCAAAAGCATTTGCCATTTCATCACTAAATCAGTAAAAGTTGCAGCGATCGTCAAATGCGCTCACCCGCTCGCTTTCACTACCAAATTTACCGTCGGGCGAGTGAAAGCTCCGGTACTGCGGTAGCGGTAGCCCGAATGGCGAGCAGGAATTCTGAGGTGAATCAGAACCTAGCAGCCACTCCCGTCAAGTGTTTAGCTTCTCTATCATCGATGTCGTCTGCTGTGGGCCCGCCAATTATAGTTTCCGCGCATGCGCTTCGACTGCGGTATTTTCAAAACATCCGGTCTGCGATGCGAGCTTCCGACAGAGACCATGTGGCGATTTCTACCTGGTGTCGTGGCTCCTCCACCGGCGAAAAAACCCAAAGAAGACAAGCAAAATTACGAACTCAAAAGAGAAAGAAAGTTTCTTGAAAAGTGGAAGACCAGGAAAGATGGCACTCCGAGACAGTGGCTCGTCCATGACGAAGACAAAGACCACATGGTTTGCAGTTACTGCACAACATATTTGTCGGACAAGACCACCGAGTTTGTGTGTGTGTGTGTGTGGAATGACTCTTTCCTACAGACTACTGTACTAAAACCTATATTTGCGATTCCGGCTTCCAGAATTTTTTTCGGGCTACCGGTTTTGTTCAGGGCGGTAGCCTGAATGGCTACCATGGTCCTGACACATTTGACGATCGCTGTAGTTGTACATTTCTTCTCCTTTGGATCGTGGACCATTTTAGCCCAGTGTTTGAATTTGAGCATTCTGGTAAGCCGCGACGAGTTGGCGTCATTGATAGCATACACATGCTAAGAACAGGGTTCCCACGCTGCCCTAAAAGGCCCGGAATTTCAAGACCCCCATTTAGGGCCCCATAAAAGGCCCTAAAATTTAGTAAAAATTCAAATGCTGCCCTAAAAATTGAAGTAAAGGCCCTAAAATCTGAAACTTGAGAGTAAAAAAAAAAAGGCGACAGAAAGCGTTTGGACACAAATTTCTGATCTTACGGATTGTGTGCTGTATGACAGTGCTCCCAGATACATGTGCAGTACTTATCACTGATAGCATTGTCATACATTTCATTTTAATTGGATGCGTATTACCCTTGGTCAGACAAACTTACTTACTTAGGCCCCTGGCTCCACGTGGAGCATAGGCCATCGACAACCCTTCGCCATCGCACTCTGTTCTGGGCTATTCTTGCCACTCCAGTCCAGTTGGTCCCCTGCTTATATAACTCTGCCTCAATGTCCCGCCTCCAGCTGTTGCGAGGCCGGCCTCTCTTCCTTTTCCCCTGTGGGTTCCATGTCAGGGCTTGGCGTGTGGTGCTGGATGCTGGCTTCCTGAGGGTGTGTCCAATCCAGCCCCACTTCCTCCGCAGGATCTGCTTGGTCGCTGGTTCCGGTCAGACAAACTGGTGTGAAGATACTTCATCCGTTTGCTACATTTTTTTTGGGCCCTAAATAAGGCCCTAAAGTTGTAAAAAGGCCCTAAATTTTGGTATGAAAAAGGAGTGGGAACCCTGTAAGAAGGACACTGTTGGTGTGTGCTCTACGTGTATACATGTAAGTGACTGGATCCTGTGCTGCTGCTGTGTTTCCAGGTGTGTTCATTGCCAGAGGAAAGGAGGACGCGATAGTGACAAAGAACATGGTGATTGGCGAGTCTGTATATGGAGAGAAGAGAATGAGTGTTGAGGTAAGATACTCACTAGTCTACTGTATAGCACAACAAACGAATCATGACTAAGAGCTGAGCGTTTTTAATTATTTAGTATTTGTTATTTATTTATTTTTTAAAGCATACAACATGTTTTTGGTTTTTGAAGTGTTCCTGTAGGAGGAAGTCATGTGATTTACTCAACTTTCCATCGTCTCAAGTGATGTTTGTTGTTCGGGGTGTAAATTTTTAAAAAGTTCTGATGTGATGTTTGTTGTTTGGGGTGTAAATTTTTAAAAAGCTCTGATGTACAGTGCCCAGTGATGTAACTTTGTCAGTGTAATGGGGTACCAGAGTACTAGGCACTTTTGTAATTATTGGCACAGTGACTTTCTCGCAGTGAATCTTGGCCTTCCCAAACGACGACAGCATGCCGTGAACCATTTTCATCCCTGATTGTTATTATTGTTGATCATTTCTTCTTCTTCTTCCGCACAGGATGGAGAGATCAAGACAGAGTACAGAGCATGGAATCCTTTCCGATCAAAGTTAGCAGCGGCCATTGTCGGCGGTGTTGAGAACATTCACATTAAGCCCGGCAGCAAAGTTCTGTATCTTGGGGCTGCCTCTGGCACAACCGTCAGCCATGTCTCCGACATCGTCGGTCCAGTAAGTCAACACTGTTTTCCTGAAAGAGTTCTTACCACAAAGCTGATAGGAGCCAGATAAAGCCCATTCCCTCAGCTTACTAATGTATGCACGACCTCCGGGGCATTCATAAAGCTTGACCAGACGTTAAAATAGCATGGGGGAGTCCCATTGAATTCTACCAATTGCTTTGTGAAGCCTGTACAGGAATTATGAAAAGACTCGTCCTACAGACTAGTGACAATACCGTCGGACTCGTTAAATTGTTTTACCACTGGCCCGCCGGACTAGTTGAGATTACGAGGCAAGGCTTGCTCTATTTTCACAGAGCTGAATGCACAGGGTACTGTCAGCGAGCCCCTCTCTGTCTCTCTCTCAGTTTCTGTTGTGATGCTGGGGTGAGAGTAACTATTTTTAGCGTGAGCCACTCGCTACAACTCTCCTTAAAAACGTCAGTGAGTGCAGAGTGGTTTCTTATTTTGGGGCTAGTGGAAATGGTTTCGGGCTAGTTGGTTTTAAATCTTGCTAGCCCGAAGGACTAGCAAGAATTTTCAGCTTTCATAACCCCTGCGTATCGTGTGAAGTGAACTGACCTAGTAGTAGCACCTTCAGGTCAAGGGCAGACAACTTGAGACTAAGGAATGTGATTCTGTGTCTACCAACCCAAGTATAAAATGTTCTTGTGCGTGTGTGTGTGTGTGTGCGTGATTTATTTTCACTTGCATAGTGATGGTCAGTTATTGGTTAAAAACGGTGTATTTGTGTTTCAGGATGGCCTCGTATACGCTGTAGAGTTCTCCCACAGAAGCGGCCGCGACCTGATCAACGTGGCCAAAAAGCGACCCAACATCATCCCCATCATCGAAGACGCTCGACATCCGCACAAGTACCGCATGCTTGTTGGTGTGTTCACAGTTTCATATCTTTCCTCCACGAAGAACTTATTACAGAGAGATCATTGCATGACCTGTTTACCAGGGTTCGTACAGGCATTGAATGTCTTTGAAAGTCTTGGAATTTTGGAGACCCTTTTTCAAGTCTTTGAAAGTCTTTAAATTTCGATGTTTTGAGAAAAAAGTCTGAAAAATCGCGAAATGATTTTCTTTTTTCCCACGACCGTATTTTCGGGGCCAGCTCACTGTTTGCGCGTCTCTAGTCGTGTCACTGTGCCTTGCCTTTCACTCCGCTCACGAGTCGACTCTGGTTGGTCACAGTGTTCCTACTTCCAGTGAGTTACTGATAGTTCATGGACAGATTATTATAATACAATATACAAGTATTCATTATTAGGATTGCGAGAGCAGGGTCTTTGAATTTTTATTTTTGGTCTTTGAAAAGTCTTTGAATTTTGTTCTCAAAATCCTGTACGAACCCTGTTTATGCAAGAGTACAGTTTCCTTCTGCTGGTGGTAATAAGGCAGACCCCGAGGACCTCGAGGACTTGCACGACATGGGCGACTTTCATGGTGTGTGTGAAGGTCCCACCAAATAATGAAAAGCAGCACACAGCTGCGCTAAAGAGAAATTCAGGTGTTTACACTGAACAAAACAAACCAAGTACAAAATCTGAAGTTGTTTGCACTTGTTCATTGACTTACTGAGTACAAGGCACATCATTCATAGGCTGGCCTTGAAAATTGGAACACCGCCTTATGTTGCTGCAAAAATGAGAAGAAAAAAAAAGGGGGGGGGGGGGGGGTAATTGTCAAGTGATATGAAATTTCTGATAATCACATTTCCAGTGCCAGCAACTGAGCAAGGGAAGTAACTCCATCAGCATTTACTGATACTTTCACCTCGGTCTTAGCATTTTGTGATGAAGAGCACAGCTGTGTTTGATCGTGATGTTTGCCTGGGTTAAATCTACACGTTGAGATGAGTTCATCCCTTTGAGCGGCAGGGGTGGTGGTGTGCTGAAGAATCGTGAATCGTATTTGGAGAAAACGTACCGCTCATCGCATTGCCTGGCAGTGCCACACCGCGTTCTACAGCCTCCCTTGATCTCGTCTCTTGGTGTTCCCAGCTGCCGTGCCCAAACGGTACTGGAATTCTGTAGTACAGTATCAATGTGTGTGTGATGCTAAAGATGCTGTTTTGACTGTGCTGTGCAGGCATGGTAGACACAATCTTCGCTGACGTTGCACAGCCCGACCAGGCCCGCATAGTCGCCATCAACGCTCACCATTTTCTACGCAACCAAGGTCACGTGGTCATCTCCATAAAGGTTAGTGTCCAGGGTCTGTGCTGGTCAGGGAAAACCGGAAAAGTCATGGATGTTCTCTTTCCCAGACTGTTTTCGGGTACTGAAAAATGATGGAATATGTGTAGAAAATATGAGGGCAAGTCATGAATTCACAGTCTGTAGCTGAAAGTTTCATGGGTTTGTCAATCCTGAGAAACGTTTACCAAAAGTGGACTGGTGCTAAAGATTGAAAAGCAAACCCTTCGGACGTAATAATGTATTAATAAATACATAATTTCCACCTTCCTTTTTGCACATCGCTTCGCAGCAAGGCCTAGAACGTGGTTATACTGGTTGAAAAATGAATGGCCTGAATATAAAAATAAAAAAAATTAAAGGGGTGGGTGGGGGGGGGGGGGGTGTTGTCTATCCTAAGAGTTATGAATATCAGCTGTGTCACTGTTAGGTATTTGAAACTGAAAGCCACCTGTCTGCTCTTTTGCGAAGGAGTAGATCTATTGCTTCCTGACGTGCATGGTAGGGTTGGGTTTAGCAGTCAGTTAATCAGTGCAGCCTTCTTTCTCATTTTCCAGGCAAACTGCATCGACTCAACAGCAGAACCTGAGGCAGTGTTCGCAGGCGAGGTGAACAAATTGAAAAGCGAGAAGATCAAGCCCTTGGAGCAGTTGACGCTGGAGCCGTACGAACGTGACCACGCAGTTGTTGTTGGTGTTTACAGGTGAGGATAATTCACGCTTTGTTGTCATCTTTGTTTGCAGTGGATGAGGAGAGGTTCAAATCTGATGTTTTTACAGAAAATAAATTTGTACAAAGAAACAAACGCATGTAACAGAGATGGGTTTGCTTTGTGAATTTTTTCCCCAGACTTTGGGGGTTTTTAGTTTTTTTTCTCCTATTTCTGTGTTTTTATTTTATCTTAAATGCTAGGAACACACTAAGCTAGCTGTGAAATACCTTCTGCAGTAAAATTTGGTGTCACTGCCTCATAGTAAAAATGATTCTACAAGACAAGGGGCGGTCGGTGGTCTCGTGGTTAAGAGACCTGTCACCAATGCGAGAGGTCAGGGGTTCGAGTCCCACTCGGGGCAAAGAATTTTTCCTTCTCGTATGTGGCACCGTTCATTCGGGCCGATCGTCGGGGGTTCTCTCCGGGTACTCCGGCTTCCTCCCCCTCTGCTTTGGAAATGTTCAGCCCACCAAATTTGAAAAATAAATGCAATTCTAAATTCCGAAATTTAAATAGCTGAGCTGACCCTTCGCACCGTGATTGTCCGGTGTGTGAGAGAATGTGTGTGATTCACGTGAGCGTGCGTCTTGGGTTCAGTTCGCGGCGCTTTGAGCCGATTCATGAAATTGGGTAAAGCGCCTATATAATACTCATTATTATTATTATTATTATTTACAGTTGTGTTTAATTCTCCCATTTTGTGTCACTGTCTGGGGGGAGGGGGCTGGACAGCTCCAAGCGTTATTGATTCAAGATGTCATAATTATGCTTGCCTCAAATTCACCTCATGGTCAGTTGAGAAAGTTTAGAAGTTTTGACATTGCTTTAATTGTCATTATTATTATTTACAGTTGTGTTTAATTCTCCCATTTTGTGTCACTGTCTGGGGGGAGGGGGCTGGACAGCTCCAAGCGTTATTGATTCAAGATGTCATAATTATGCTTGCCTCAAATTCACCTCATGGTCCGTTGAGAAAGTTTAGAAGTTTTGACATTGCTTTTGTCATCTTGCCTTTTTGCCAGTGCACAGGCCATTTACATGTATCTATTCTCTCTTTTTGTTATTTGCAGGCCACCACCCAAGAAATGAAATTCTCTCTACTTCACCCGCGAATCATCAGTCATCGTCAGCACATTTGTCATCGGATTTTAAAACTGATCTTGTACATAGCTCATGAAATACAAAACTGTACACAAGCTGGCTGGCTATTTTGGTTTTGTTTCAAGACGGGCAGTAATCTGCATCATCAACAATACAGCCAAAACTCGCACACACACTCAGTGACACGCGCACGCACACTGACTGTGACACCCCAGTACGCACACACACACACACGGGTGCACAGGCGCTGCCATCAGCCTTTCTAGGCCAGGAAAGTTTGGTTTTGAGGTAGGCATGGTTGCAAATCGCGAGTTTGAACCCCAACACTTGCAGTTTTCTCCCTTGACATTCTCTGGAAAGCAAGAGTTTGGAGGGGTTTGTAACGGTGCAGGCTATTATGGAGGGAACTCGTACAGGTCTATTTTTAGACGGACGTCACGGGATTCCGGTAACGCCCGATAGCGCGTTCAAACCCTAAGCCTAACCCTAACCGTCTAAAAATAGACCTGTACGAGTTCCCTCCATAATAGCCTCCCCCGTTTGTAACATTCGCAAAACTTTAACACTTGCAGTATTCTCCCTTGACATTCTCTGGAAAGTAATAATAATGAGGATTTTTATAGCGCCTTATCTCCGAAGCCCGGGCTCTAGGCGCTTTACAAATGTATACAAAATGTGATAAACACATGAATAATTAATAATCAACTAAATAAATACGAATAAAAGCGTACATATACAGGGCTGCCACTCTTCCTGCTGTGGCAGGATTTCGTGCTTTTTGAACCGGCTGTGAAGAGCTTTTCTGCTATTTAAAGCGTCTTCCTGCTGTGGCAGGATATCCTGCTTTTTGAACCGGCTGTTTCCTGCTTTTTAAAGCGTTTTCCGGCCAAAAAAATCGCGAGTCTGTGTCTATCGCTGGACCGTCGGCCTTCCTGGGTACGGTGCGTTTTGCGCCTCATATTCGTCAGGGATGTTCCCGATAGCACTGCGGTAAGCTGTCTTTGCGGGCCGAAGCGTGGCCTCCGCCCCCCCCCCCCCCCCCCCCCCCCCCCCCCCCCCGCTTTTCACTTCCTTCGGGGAAAGTCCTTCCTTCCAACTGGCTCCCTGCAGTCTGGCTTTTCTTCCATTCAGATTTTGAGGGTCAATTTTCAGGCTTTTTGTCTCTCAGAAAGTGGCAGCCCTGCATATATGTACATACATATAGTCAGACCTACAGTCAGACATACATACAAGCACTATTATTACTATTAAGTATGCGTTTGGAGGGGTTTGTAACAATTGAAAAAAAAAAAAATCACACAAAGCGCGCACACACCCACACAAGGTTTGCTTTTACCCAAAGAATTGTCAAAACAATATGTATCTTTCTGTCTCTCTATATATATTACGAAGGATTCCGTACAGTGTTTCCGTTAAACAAGCACAGTGTTTCGCCGACCAGCCCCCACCCTCCACCTCCCGCCGGCCTCCATACCATTCTAATGCTAAACGGCACACCCCGCTTCGCGAGAACGTACGAGAACATAAAACATCAAATTCCTGACCAAACATAACGAATACGACCAAGAAATCCCTCGGGCAGACAGACATTTGAATACAGTGACGTCAGTCAAACACATTCTCTATGAGGCTTCTCACGGACGGTTTTCTCACAATCTACATCAGGTGTGCAGAGTTGTCACCTGAATCAGATATGGCGAAAATAGATATTGTGCCCTCACCCGGCAAAAATTTGTGCAAACCCAGAAGGCCTCTTCTGTTTTCACAAGCTCGAAATGAACGACTGAATACACTGCCCTAAGCCAGCGGGGATGAGTCATCGTTTATGATCACGATCAGTTATACTCCACTCCCCTATGCTCCGACGGCTTAGAAACATGTGTGCCCGCAAGACACAAAAGCCCTCGCGGAAAAAAAACAACAAACAACAACCAAAACAAAAAACTCCCAAACAATAGTATCACACGACGCTGGCTTGGGAGAAAATCAAGAGAAACAACTTAACTGAACGACTGTCTTTAACGAAAATCCGCCAGTGAAATCGATAGTAGCTTCATTCGTGCCTGTAAAGATCAGGTCAATCGTGCGAACTTCGGTTCAACTTGAGCGTAAAAACTGGAAAGATTTTTGAAGCACACACTTGTCTGGTCATCCGTAATAATTGGATTTCCGACCCCCTCCTACGTTTCGGAAAACGGCAACGCCCATAATTATGTCTCCTAGCGTGAGGTGTCTGCAGAAAAAAAGAAAAGAAATTTACACTAATTTAATGAACGAAGCCTCAAAATGCCTATATATATATTCCCTATCAACCTTAAACTCCTAACTGTCCACACACGAATCACATCCTGAATCAAAATCGTCACAACACAAGACAGCACTAGACAACACTATTGTGCAACCTCGAGGCCAGCAGTCCGCCCGAGACACGGCGCAACGTGCCGTCATGGTCCATTCCCACCGGCGAGTGGTCGAGGCTAGCCAGACAGCTCGGCGGTTTGCCACCCTCTTGTGAATACGGCGGTCACTCGCTTGTTCGGGTATTGGCTACGTAATTGCTAACGGCACACTCAGTGACGGGCCCCGTTACAACTCGCCCCAAGCACTTCCCACTGGCGTGAGCCACCGAGAACGGTAGACAACCAAGAGACAAGTCCCGCTACAACGAGCATGAAACCACATGTGACGTACTCACAGCCGTAAGAGCATAGCCTCCGTTTGATACACACTTTTGAGAAGGGACCAAAAAAATAGTGTATCCCGCCAAAAAGAATGCATCTGAATAGTGAGTAGTGTGCACGTAAGGGCAGGTTTCGTTCAGGCAAGGAGCGTGTGTGTCCTACACGAAAAGAGTCAGAGAGAGAGAGAGAGAGACACACACACACACACACACACACACACACACACACATAACTTGATATGATCTGCTGCTTTAGTACCAGAGAAAGTTCTCAGTTTGACCGTGGCTAATGTTAAAATTGTGGTTTCAAATCAGTGATACTATCGATAAGCATCTGTGTGCGTGCGATGGAGATGTTTACATACCTAATTATCTGACGCTAAATTACACAGCTACCAAACTTGACATTTTCGACACAATAAAGTCAACTTGTCTCGACTCTGGGTATCGTGCAACGCCTCACTCCTTTAGCCGCTATCATCAAAGAAGCCGATTTCTAGACAAAGAATGTGCTGGTGACTGACGACTGAGACGCCGCCCACTGGCACAGGACGTGTCATTTTTCACATCCCTGTTGCACTGACCCGGAACAAAGGGACCAATACACAAGAAGACATCTGCAGTCGCGCGGCATTATCTTTGTTCAACCCCTTGGTCCGCCAGTTTATGGGCGGGTATGTTGATCCGTGAAACGGGTATGTGAAAAACAACATGTACCCGTGGGAATGATCTGGCCAATTAGACAGCGTTTTTCAAACAAACGAGACGCCCCGGCCTACGTATTTAGTTTTCGCAAGAGATGCACGCTAGTTTACTTTCAAGTTCCTACTGGAGTCTTGGCACGTTAAAGTAATGACAACGTCTAAGTGTGGCCAACATCTCGCAAACCGGAATGGAGAGAGACTGATTATGTAATCTGCGTAACCCTCTTTGCTAATCACCTTTTCTTTTGCCTACATACACCGAGTCACTGAGTTGGAGACGCAAACGCCGCCCCAACCTCAGAATCACCGCTGGACACCCACGGCCTTACCACCACCGCCGGCCCCCCGACAACGTGACTACAACGGACCACCCGAGACTTCGCCGATCGTCTTCTGATACTGGGACGCTCATTAATTAGAACCCAATACACAGACATTTCGCGAACTTAGATATAATTCACCGACATCTCGATGGAAATGTTAGGAAACATCACTGTGTCTAATAACCCCAAAGGGTTCCATGGCAATAAATTTTGTTCTTGTTCTTGTTCTAACCCGTTAGACGGTGAGCTACGGGACTTTGCACAGCTGTGAGCCGTCCTTGCGAATCAGCCAGTTCAATACACAAGGCTGCCCTGAGCAGGCAAAGGGATTATGAGAGATTATGCAATCTACTGCGGGCTTGGCGAGGCAATGGAAGGGGTAGGGCCTCGCGGAGAGTGCCCGGGCACGCCTTGCGTAATAGTGTTGTGGAGTGGTGTCTAGTGCTGTTTCGTGGTCTCGTGAGTTTGGGTAAGTCTTGTCATATAGTGTGTGTGTGGGGGGGGGGGGGGAGGGGAGGGGCGTAGGGCTGTGGACAGTTAGGAGTTAGGCATCATCGTCACCCCTAAAAATGCTTCAGTCTAGAAACAAAAATTACCATGCACCGACCATTCAAAGGCACGTACCTGACAGGAGTCTAACAGAAATTGAATGTCTCCTTTCCGTTCAAGCCTCACTGGAGTAATGCTGGTCTACTTTCTGTTCAGGCCAGAAAGCCCCTTCACCCAAAACCACTCACGTCAGCTTTGCCTCTCTTGTGCTGAAAAAGTCCCGGCTTCACTGACAGCTTGCACCCTCTTGCTACCCCCTGGCATGCACCTTGCCCTACCAGATAAAGCAACACACGTGCCAGAGAGCACCAAGACAATATGCCGTCATCTACACTCCCGCTGGACCCCTCAGACCTCCCACAGACGACCGCTCCATCCTCCACATCAGCACATCAGTTCCATGCGTCACCTGGCGAGACTCCCATGACGACACATCCAAAACGTGCCCTAACGCTGGCCGTGCTGGCAGAAAGTACCCGGATCCATGTATACACCGATGGGTCTGCGACAGATGCCGTGGCCAATGGAGGAGGTGGAATTTTCATCAGGTTCCCGGAGGGTGACACTTAATTACCCCACAGGCATACACACGGGAAAACATTGCTCAAACTACATGGCAGAAGTCCAAGCGCTCATGCAAGCCACTACATAATAATAATAATAATAATTATTGTATAGGCGCTTTACCCAATTTCACGAATCGGCTTAAAGCGCCGCGAACTGAACCTAACACGCACGCTCACGTGAATCACACGCATTCTCTCACACACTGGACATCAACACATTACAATTACGTGGTGCGAAGGGTCAGCTCAGCTATTTAAATTTCGGAATTTAGAATTGCATTTATTTTTCAAATTTGGTGGGCTGAACATTTCCAAAGCAGAGGGGGAGGAAGCCGAAGTACCCGGAGAGAACCCCCGACGATCGGCCCGAATGAACGGTGCCACATACGAGAAGGAAAAATTCTTTGCCCCGAGTGGGGCTCTAACCCCTGACCTCTCGCACTGGTGATAAGTCTCTGAACCACTAGACCATCGACCGCCCCTACCACGATCCAGGACTCCAAACAGCGAAAGCCACCAAACTATTTCTCACAGATACTCCTCCTGTCCTGGAGGTTCTCCGGCGTAAGTGGTAAGCTCTCTCGTCTCACGGAGAAACTCCAGAACAAGACGAGTGGCACTGCAGTGGCTACCCGCCCATTGTGGAATCCCAGGTAACAAGAAAGCTGATCAGCTTGCCAAGCTTGGAGCAAGAGGACCACAAACCAGCAACAACGTCAGCTTCAGGGAGAAGTTGACACTCGTCAAGGCAGCCGTACGACCGCAGTCCACGAGAGACGACTACCACCTCCTCGACCGCTGGGAACACGTCGTGCTGATGCGCTTACGCATAATCGACTGCTGGTGCCTACACCAACATGCCCCTGTTATGTGCGTGATAAAGTTGGTAATGGCAATTTTTCTGTTCATCTTTATCACCACCGCCAGCCTTACCACGTGTACAACGTACGGACGCAGCAGAAGGATGAGTGCTGAGTCAGAATCAATACACACCACAGACTGGGAGGAAAGAACTGCTCTGGGAATGTTCAGGTTATTTACTGCGCTCAATAAATCAGACAGGAAGTCTTCCCAACGAGGACTATAACCACGCCAAAAACAAGTCTCATAAACTCATTCTGCATTGCTTGTTTTATCGGCCTGGTTATTGATCGCGGTATTTCTGGAAATAGTTCTTTTTTTGGTTTGATCTATAGCCTGTCAAAAGAAAATATTTATTTATTTATTTATTTTCTCTTTTTTTGGAACGGCAGAATTTCCCGTATGTAAATCCGGATATTAAATCATGAAAAACGACAGTTTATGTGCATCTCTGTTTTGCGTACCAACATTTTAAAAAATGATCACTTTAAAGAAAATCACGTCGAAAACTCAGCTGCATAAATCGTAACAGAAGGAAATGACAATATTGGTACGCCATGAAATACTTACATGACAAGGGAAGCAATAAACAATTGAGATTAAATCGTACTTTTCCTATGCCCCCAAAAAGTCAAGAAACAAAGATGAGAATTAGTTTTATATACATGGCCAATAACTGTGATTTATTGAGAATCCATACTCTGTGTGTGTGTGTGTGTGTGTGTGTGTGTGTGTGTGTGTGTGTGTGTGTGTGTGTGTGTGTGTGTGTGTGTGTGTGATATTCATTTCATCCTCCTATAATGTAACAGGACATGAAATTCCAAGAGCCAGTAATCTTGTCCGCTGTTTCCATACCACTCACAGCCAATTCTTGGACCGCACTGCAGTGTGCGTGGTGGTGTACAGTATTTTAAGAAGATGGCATTTTGGAGAGTAAAATCTCTTGTTTTTGTTACAGGGCCATTGTGCGGTAGTGTCAGACACGTAAGCGATTTTCCCTCGCCAGATCGAGTCAAAACTTTGTGTGCTGACTCGTTTACGGTGCTTGTCTCGCCTTCGAAATTTATACGATTTGATAGTGATGAAAGAGATCTGAACACATGTTGAAAACAGAATAAGTTAAATTAACCCTTCTTAGACACTTAGATACCTTAGCGTTTTCCCCTCGCCATTTCGAGTCAAAAATTCATGTGTAGACTCGTTTACGATGCTCGTCGAAATTTATACAGTTTGACAAAGACGAAAGCGATATAAACGCGTGTAAATAGAGAAAACGTTAAATTAAAGTATTCATTCAATTAATTCAATGAAAACAGTAGCACTTTTGATAGACTATGTTTTTTTTTTTTCAGGTGATGCGAAATATGAATGTGGCAAGGGCCGTGGACACGCGGTTAAAATATCCAGTACAACTCATCGTACTTGTTCTACTGACAGTTTGTTTGTCACATACTCAAGATATTTTCAAAGGCAAGACTATACCAGGAAATGGAAGTACTCAAATTCATCCTGGGGGACAACCTAAGCTGGAATCAGTGCTCGAGACACAGATAAAACCCACTGTTTCTTTTGCCTCCACATTAGACCAAACGATGCCAACAGTCGCCACAGACAAACAGTCGAGTGGAACACGGCACCCTGGAAGTGTGACAGCAGTGTGGAACACGAATAGTTCACCAGAGTCCAAAAATCCCCTTGCAATAAAACTCGACAACAGCGTGGACGAACACAGCAGCAAACTGCTGGAGATGTTGTCCGCTGCCACTGAAAGTGAAGCACAGTTCTTTGGAGGTGAATCTCTGGCCGCTCTATGGAATGTCAGTGGTTCAGAGAGGTCGAGGGTTTTCCTTCAAGTATCCGACAGAAATGAAACAACGGACAAAGAACGTACCATACGACGAAGTTCACACCAGACACCATCTTCCATGACCCCAGCAAACTTCAGGGCTGTTGTTCCAAGATATAGTGGAAATGAAGCAACAGACAAAGAAAGTATTATAGCACAAACTTCAAAGATCCCAATACCAGTTTCAGCTCGTGCTTTGCTTGCAATATTTCACGGAAATAAAACAACGGACACAGAAAGCATGACACGACAAAGCACACACCAGACATCAAGTTCCGTGATCTCAACTAGCTCCTTGGCTTATCTTGGCGTGTCTGGTGGAAAGGAAGCAACGGACACAGAAAGTATCATACAGCAAAGTAGACACCAAACGCCAGTTACAAAGGTCCCTGTACAAGATCCAACGACACATCTTTTACAGTGCTTTCCCCCGGTTAGAATCACAGACTTTAAAGGACGGATAGAGTGGACTCGTAGTAGCTGGAGCTGTGAGTCTGCCACCTGGCACATACTGGCACCGTCAGATCACGCCGTCACGCTACGGATCAACGAGATTTCTCTAGTGGAGGGCTGCGAGCTAGAGGTTCACAGTTTGAAGTCCGGTCAACCCACAGATGATTTTTCAGAGACAACATTGGTTCGCTCATTCTTTGTCGCGGAAATCTATTCTCCTGATTTTGGTCTTCATCCAGTGATGTCGTACACGAATCATATGGTGATGCATGCGTTCTTCTCTCATGCCTGCCACCAGATGACGGTTGACGTGGACTACACGTCTCACCCGCTTGACGACATGCCTACAGGACAAACGACTGTGCTTGACTTAACAGATAGTTGGGTAAAATATAACTGTACTCCAAATATTCCAGAACATTTGATGTGTGACATGACAAAACAGTGCGTGGATGGTGCAGACGAGAGGAACTGCTCATACCACGAAGACGGGTCGTGTGGAGACTGGATACCGTACGGACGTTACTGTTTGAAGGGCTTTTTCTTGGGACCTGGATCCCATGCCTACTGGCTTCCCGCGCCTACAAACCCGGATGAAGCAGAGAAAGCGTGCAAAAAGAACCATGGGGCAACATTGGCTAAACTTACTGACAAAGAAGGAATGACACTGGCAGAAGACATGATTAAAAGTAGCGGGTTCATATCTGCCGTGATCGGCCTGAAGAAAGTCCAGCCTGTGTCGGCCAAACTCCGTCATCTGTACCGATATATCTGGCAATGGGGGGATGAGGGAAGCCCGATAGCTCACGATCAGATCGACATCCAAAGAGCCGGCCCACTTGACGGCTGTACAGTCCTTTCTGTATATCCGACAACATTACTGAGGCCTGTTAGATGTGTATTGCCTGAAAGCACACCGTACGGATACGTGTGTATGAGAGAAAAGCCCAGTTTACCGAAACAACAGCCAAGCGGTCTTTTGAGACTTGATTTTCCAACTCCAAATGTACAAATTGACCGATTTCCAACCAAACAATGCCCTGATGGATCAGTGGTACAGTTGTTTCACAGGTGTCTTTGGGAAGACATTGACACAAAATCGTCGACGTCCCATGTTGGGTGGTCTCCTTCAAACATGCCATTGTTTCATTGCCAGTTTGGGGAGTCAATCCACTACACTCTTGTCTGTGACGGCAACTCTGACTGTCTTGACGGAAGCGATGAAGGAATCTGCTTGAGACCTCGGTTGTCTCCCACTGTTCAGTCCTCATTCATGTGCAATGAGCGGTCACAGCTTATACCGTCCTCCCAGCACTGTGACGGAATGCCTGACTGTTTTGATGGCACTGATGAAGAAAGCTGTATTACCTGCGCACCTCAACTGGTGCTGTGTTCTGGTGTAGGGTGCTTTCCTATGTCGTACATACACTACTTTGATGCATGCCCGAAGTTTCCATGGGCTTTTTTTCCGGATGAGTCGTTTCTACCTGGACGACTCGTACTCGACGGAATGGGCATGTCCCAGTTAGAAGAACTACAAAACTGCCCGGATACTCATTTCAGTTGCTCAAATGGTCTGTGTATTCCATCTTATCTCATAAACAATGGAGAACAGGACTGTCTGCTGGGAGAGGACGAAAACGTCGCGAAGGAAAACGTGACGTGTCCTGGGTACTATCGGTGTCAAGATGTGGGACTCTGCGTGCATAAAGACCACGTGTGTGACGGTATTTATCACTGTCCGAACAAGGACGATGAACGTTATTGTGACCTGTCCTGTCCTGACAACTGCACGTGCGAGGGTTATGCTTACACGTGTCGGGAGATGTTTGATCCTGCTCGGCATCTTCATGTGCGTTATCTGGACTTAAGCGGCACTTTCCTGCCTCTGTTGGATAATATCAGCACCATAGAATATCTTTATTTTCTCAACCTTTCATTTTGTCAACTTCAGTACGTAAGTCTGCAAAACATGCTTATGCTGAACGTGCTTGACCTTAGTTTTAACACATTTTCAACACTTCATTCAATGGATTTAGAGCAGCTTCCGGGATTAACTATGCTAAATCTGTCAGGTAATCCTTTAGGATCAGTCTTCGATTCATCTTTCAGCTCGTTTCTGCTTACTGCGAATACGGCCAAGTTGCAGCAGCTTATCGTCAGGAAAATGAACACTACTTCTTATGCAGACCGCCCTTTCTGGCCTTTGTCGGAGCTAAAAGTGTTGGATCTTCGCGATAACAAAATTGACTCTTTTCATAAAGATGTGTTGGCGGGCTTGAAACAGTTGCGGGTTGTGTACACAGACAACCACAAACTGTGCTGCCCAGTTTTCGCTCCATCTCTAGACGACTGTTACGCGCCTACAGACGAGCTCTCATCCTGTGCTGACCTGTTGCGTTTTGATGTGTTTCGGGCGTTCCTCTGGGGCTTTGCTGCCTTGGCCGTTACTGGTAATTTTGGTTCCCTAATCTACAGACTGTGTTCTCAGACTCAACGAAGATCTCAGCAGACTTCGCGCGTGCTGGTGGCCAATCTGTGTGCCTCTGATCTTCTGATGGGAGTCTACATGATGGTGATCGGGTCAGCTGACCTGCTCTTTCGTGGTGTCTATGTCTCATACGAGTCTGAATGGAAGGAAAGTGGCGTTTGCACGATGGCGGGTTTTCTAGGTTTTGTATCGTCTGAGGTGTCGGCGTTTGTGATCTGTCTAGTGACGCTAGACCGTTTCCTGGTGTTGTGCTTTCCCCTGAGTTCCAACATCCACATGAACGTGACGACAGCTAGCTTGGCTTGCGGCCTTGCCTGGATTGTCGGCCTTGTCTTGGCCGCTGTACCCCTGATGGCTCAGTGGGAGTTTTACGGACAGAACGGAATCTGCCTCCCGCTGCCCGTGACTCGGCAACAGTACCAGGGACAGCAGTACGCCTTTGGCGTCTTCATCGTCCTGAACTTTATTATGTTTCTTCTCATTGGCGTTGGTCAGCTCCTAATCTATCATTCCGTTCGCATCACAGGCTCTGCTTTGAGCGCCGAAAGGCGTCAGCAAGAGATGACTATCGCACGCCGCCTCTTTCTGATCGTGTTCACCGACTTCCTGTGCTGGTTTCCTGTCGGACTGCTGGGACTTCTGGCCAGTCAGGAAATACCCATTTCCGGTGAAGTTAACGTCTGGATCGCTATCTTTGTCCTGCCCCTCAACTCAGCTCTCAATCCATTTCTCTACACGCTGAACGGCCTTGCCGAGCAGTGGAGGAGACAGAGAGAAGCAAGGCGTGTGAAGAAGATGCTCGGAAAGCTGCACTCTGAGATCCCCAAGTGGACGCCGGCTGCGGTGGAGGAGATGACGCGAATCTGTCTCAGATCCAAGCTGGTGAAGAGGGAGCGCGTTCTGCAGCTTCTTGGTGTGGAGAACTCCGCCGCAACGATGGATGAGACATTGGACAATGTGACCTCCCGCAAAACACCAGTGTCGGAAAGTGAATTCAAAGGGACAACCCGCTACACAGAATTGAGAGACTAGGATTTTTACAGTGCAATATCTTTATTGTCTATTTCATGTTACATAAAATAGAAATTTCTCTTCTGTAGTACTCGGGTCGTGAGTTCGATCCCGGCTGGGGCCAAATATTTGTGCTGGCTTTTTCATCGTTGCCCTGTCTTTGATATCACCCTATGTGGTGGAAAAGGACGTTAAACCCCCAAACACCCACCCACCCTCTTCTGTAGTACAGTCGGAAAGGAGACATTCAAATTTTTAAAACCTCCTGCTCTTGAATGGTCTGAGCATAGTAAATTTTGTTTCTAGCTTGAAGCATTTTTAGGGGTGACTATGATGCCTGAGGCGAATTGAGAATATTGCGGCATCTTGAGGCCTTGCGCATTTGTATTCCTTGATGCCTTGATCCGCAGAGTCATTTACTGCTTCAGCTTCTTGAAAAGAATCTTGGCCCAAATGGGATAAATCATACTCGTCTCCGACGAAAGCTGTGTTACAGTCATACCACCAGTTTGGACTTCATCTCGACAGTTCTTATCTCAGTTTGCTTTCATTAATAAATATTATTAAATCGTGGCAAGCTTTTCTTCCGTTGTCACGTTCTCTTTGTGTGTGTGTGTGTGTGTGTGTGTGTGTGTGTGTGTGTGTGTGTGTGTGTGTGTGTGTGTGTGAGAGAGAGAGAGAGAGAGTGTGTGTGTGTGTGTGTGTGAGAGAGAGAGAGAGAGAGAGAGAGTGTGTGTGTGTGTGTGTGTGTGAGAGAGAGAGAGAGAGTGTGTGTGTGTGAGAGAGAGAGAGAGAGTGTGTGTGTGTGTGAGAGAGAGTGTGTGTGTGTGTGAGTATGTGTGTGTGTGTGTGAGAGAGAGAGAGAGAGAGGCAGGCCAGCGCAAATACCTAACCCCAGACGGGATTTGAAATTCAACGACTGAAAGGTTTCATTTCCTTTGGCCCCTACTGGGGCATGGAGGAACAATATAAACAAACAAGAAATACAAATGACAAGGGTGGGTGGGTGTTTGGGGGTTTAACGTCCTACAAATGACAAGATAGTGTAAGGTAAACAGTAAATGTAAACAACAACAATCACAGTGAGGTCAATAAACAAAAGTGCTGATCAATATTGTCACCACAAACTGCATGAAATAAAGCTAACATACACTTGCGGCAATTACAGAGAATAGAAAAACGCGTGAAGTACCGAGAACTTTGTTCTACACATCTTGAAATTTTTTCAACACTTCAGCAAAACTACGTGCGACTTTCCTGTCAGGTAAGGATAAGAGATTACAAACATTAGCGGTATGCGACTCACGCATTGAAAGTCGAACTCTCTACCGCACAGCTATCCCGGTTCTCCAAACTCACCACGAATTTGCAAACTGAAGATTTGTCTCTGCAATCATTTTTTTCACGTTGCGCAGATTTGAAACTATTTCAAACGATGCAAGAAGATAGTGGTTCAATTTCTTTCACATCAGTGTTTATCTTGAGATTAGGAGACGATCAGAAGCAACATTATTGAATTTTTTGGACTCCTTCAGGGCTGTGATAAGATAACATTGTCGTCGGATGTTTGATGTTCTCGACAGCGATGGTAGGATAACCTCTTTGTCAACTTCAGGGGAGACGTATGAGGGTCACGACGCAGTTAGTGCTGACATTGTAGAATCTTCTGGAATGTACATAGTCGCCCTGCTTAACCTTCAACGAATACAGCCAGAGAGGGTGGGTGGGGTGCGTGTTTTATTGTTTAACGTCCTTTTCCACCACGTATGGGTGATACCAAAGACGGGGCAACCAGAGAAAGACCAGCATAAATATCTGGCCCCAGCTGGGATTCGAACACACGACCGTAGCATCGAAAGACCAACGCTTTATCGCTCAGCTATCCCGGTTCCCCAGAGAGAGAGAGAGAGAGAGAGAGGCTTTTTCTTTTAAACAGTATACTTTTAAACTTTGACAAGGTAAAAACTCAATTATTCAGACATTGCTGCATTTTCTGCTTAATTTCTGCTACTAAATGTTCCGGGGGATGGGTGGGGGTGGGGGCGGGGGAGGGGGGGGCAATACAACGAGTTGCTTGTCAAATGTGACATTGCCTGCATCCGTACCATCGTGTCGATCCATAGAAATCACGTTATTATTCTTTTCACTTCTTCTCCAGCGTCGGCTGAACAGGATGGAGAGAGTGGAGAGGGAAAAAAAAAAAAAGGGGGGGGGAGGGGTAGATGGTGGTGGGGTGGGGGTGTGTAGAGCGGGGGGGGGGGGGGGGGGACATTGAAGCTTGCCAATGATCTCAGCCTTCTTCCACAATCTGTTCATATTTGAATACTGGATCTAGATCAACTAGATCCAGATATTGATGAATGCTGTCTACGCACTCCAACACATGGGACAGTCGCTCTGTCATGTTGTATCGGATTCTGTTCCCACTTGACAAACACTTGATCATTTCTTTGTGCGCACTGGACTCGGCTTGCATATATGTTGATAAGGTAAGGTATAATCGATGGGGGATGGGGCTGGGATGGGGGGGGGGTGCAGAGGGGAGGGGAGGGGGGGAAGGAAAAGCACTACTTAGGCCCCTGGCTCCACGTGGAGCATAGGCCATCGACAACCCTTCGCCATCGCGAAGGGTTGTCGCGAAGGGTTGTTCTGGGCTAATCTTGCCACTCCAGTCCAGTTGGTCCCCTGGTAGCTCTGCCTCAGTGTCCCGCCTCCAGCTGTTGCGAGGCCGGCCTCTCTTCCTTTTCCCCTGCGGGTTCCATGTCAGGGCTTGGCGGTGGTGCTGCACCTATTTTGTTTTAAAGGCTTTGCCAACAGAAGAGGACATCACGCACGCACGCACACATCGCACGCACACACGCGCGCGCTCTCTCACACACACACACACACACACACACACACACACACACACACACACACACACACACACACACACACACACACACACCACCACCACCACCACCACCACCACCACCACACACACACACACACACACACACACACACACACACACACACGATTTTCTGAGCAGCTGAAAGTCGAGTTAACACTAATGATCCGTTTTCAGCAGTAGAGAGTCAGCCCGCCAGTACTAATCCCGAAAGAAGTGAAGACTGGCGATGGTTCTCAATAGCTGCACAAACAAGGAAGGCGAAAGCCGTGACGTTGACCCGTGCCGTCCTTTGTGAATGTTACCTGGTTTCTGTCCTTTTAATTTATGTCGCTTTTTATTTGTTTAACTTGCACTTCGCAGTCATTGCCGTTTCCTTTTCTATTTGCACACAGACAGCTAGCAAAAACGCATTTTCTGTTTTATTTTCTTCAGTGATTTAAGATGTTTTAGCGCTTTCTCATCTGTCCTTGCATGCCCTCGATGCAACACTCGAACACTGCCTCGCACTGTTTGGACGGACCAACACTGCCTAAGACGGCTCTCCTTGATTTTCACGTGGCACGGGTAAAGATCTGCTATCTCAAGAAACAGCCGCAAACTTTTTAAAAATATTATTATTATTGTGACTCCTGCGACTGTGCACAATGCATACCCTTCAAAGATCCTTATAAAACCAGAGAGTGAGTTTGCAGTGACTTCATTGTGCTTTTAGGCAGTGTGTGAAACACATCGCCACAGTAGGTGGTGTGTGCTGCACGAGGTGACTACTACTACTACTAAGACCCATGGCTCCACGTGGAGCATAGGCCATCGACAACCCTTCGCCATCGCACTCTCTTCTGGGCTACTCTTTCCACTCCAGTCCAGTTGATCCCCTGCTTGCATAGCTCTGCCTCAGTGTCACGCCTCCAGCTGTTGCGAGGCCGGCCTCTCTTCCTTTTCCCCTGCGGGTTCCATGTCAAGGCTTGGCGAGTGATGCTGGATGCTGGCTTCCTGAGGGTGTGTCCAATCCAGCCCCACTTCCTCCGCAGGATCTGCTTGGCCGTTGGTTCCTGCCCTGCTCGCTCCCATAGCTCTTCGTTTCGGATCTTCTCTGGCCATCGGATGTTGAAGATACGCCTCAGACAGGTGTTGAAAAATACGAGGAGACTAGCCACTACGATCTGTCTCGCTCATAACGCAAACTGAGCTGTGACTGCCTTGGCTTTTACTGGGGTTTCAGGGACGCTGAGAACTCAGTGACAGTGACAGAGTTGACAGTGCATTTTGCACAGTCGGATAGTTCATATATTTAAAAAAAAAAAACAAAAAAAACTGTGTCGATAGTCTTACGTGTCGATAGTCCTACACTTTCTCAAAGTCTCGTCAGTCCTCCGTATCGTTAGTCCTATGTGTCGATAGTCCTACGTGTCGCTAGTACTACACTTTCTCAAAGTCTCGTCAGTCCTCCGTATCGTTAGTCCTATGTGTCGATAGTCCTACGTGTCGATAGTACTACACTTTCTCAAAGTATCGTCAGTCCTCTGTATCGTTAGTCCTATGTGTCGATAGTCCTACGACCTGAGCTGTCTGGCTGGTGTATGCAGACTTAGTAGACTGTTTGTTGAAATTGCAGACATTTAACCTCCCCACGATGACAGTATACAGACCCTGATAACATTTCCAACAGTCTGTATGCGCACGGACGCCTGTTATCAGTGACAAATTTCCTTCCTGTTACTAAGAGACCTCATTTGCATGAGGGGCAGATAAGCCAAATGACGCCCTAGGGAACAGGTTTCAACACTTTGTGCAGAGAAGATTTTCATAGTCCGTCCAAATCTGGCGCCGTTTCTGTTTCAGTGTGTTGATACAAAGCTGAGTTCGAGTGGTTCAAAATTGAAACATCGAGTAGTTCCTTTCGTGGCAAACCACGACAACTAATCATGTAAGCTGTTTATACGACGAGCATTCAGACTCGAAATCGAAATCCAGGAAATCAAAATCGAAAATAGCTAAAGCGATCATTTTTCCTCCCCCCCCCCCCCCGCGAAGACAACCTTACAACACCCAAAGCGAGAATGAGAAAGTTGAGACTTGTCAGTGTACTAACTCTGTATACACCAGCCAGACAGCTCAGGTCGTAGGACTATCGACACATAGGACTAACGATACGGAGGGCTGACGAGACTTTGAGAAAGTGTAGTACTAGCGACACGTAGGACTAACGATACGGAGGGCTGACGAGACTTTGAGAAAGTGTAGTACTAGCGACACGTAGGACTATCGACACATAGGACTAACGATACGGAGGGCTGTCGAGACTTTGAGCAAGTGTAGTACTATCGACACATAGGACTATCGACACATAGGACTAACGATACGAAGGACTGACGAGACTTTGAGAAAGTGTAGTACTATCGACACGTAGGACTATCGACACATAGAACTAACGATACAGGTGTGTGTGTGTGTGTGTGGGGGGGGGGGTTAACGCCCTTTTCCACCACATACGGATGATACCAAAGACGAGGCAACGATGAAAAAGCCAGCACAAATATTTGGCTCCAGCCGGGATACGAACTCACGACCCGAGCATAAGAAGTCCGTCGCTCCTAACGATACGGAGGACTGACACGACTTTGAGAAAGTGTAGGACTATCGACATATAGGACTAACGATACGGAGGACTGACAAGACTTTGAGAAAGTGTAGGACTATCGACATATCGACATTCTGATGGTTCATGAGATACTGCAACATTTGGACATGACTAACTCGTCAGCGAGCAGTGGCGCCGGAACCGGGGGGGGGGGGGGGGGGGGTGGGGGGGGCAGCTGCCCCCCCCCCCTGTACCCAAGCAGTGGCGGCAAGAGTATCTTTTTGCCCCCCCCCCCCCCCCCTGGAAAATCAGGTGACTATGGCAAGGGGGGGGGGCAAAGCCATGGTCTTGCCCCCCTCCTCCCTTCCCCTCCCCCTACCCCTCTTCCTGCTCTCTCCCTCATCCCACCCAACAGAGAACTCAGTTTGGCCGTTGCATGAAATATCAAAACGACTCGT
Organism: Batillaria attramentaria; assembly: GCA_018292915.2. Lineage (NCBI taxonomy): Eukaryota > Metazoa > Mollusca > Gastropoda > Batillariidae > Batillaria > Batillaria attramentaria. The sequence goes on along the minus strand of JACVVK020000128.1, from coordinate 434,923 downwards.
CTGACAATCACACCCCCCCCTTCCCCCGCTTTTCACTTTCTTCGGGCAACGTCCTTCCTTTCACTGGCTCACTGGTTGGGAAAGGTTTTTGTCTGCGCAGCATCTGAACCCCCCCCCCCCCCCCCCCACCCCCGCTTTTCACTTTCTCCGGGCAACGTCCTTCCTTTCACTGGCTCTGGCGTTTCCCCCCTCTGAGATTCTGCCCCCCCCCCTCCCCCCAACATCTTCCGGCGCCCCTGGCGAGAGTACTGTTCATTGACTTTAGTTCGGCATTTAATACTGTTAAACCCAGCCTCATGTATGATAAACTCCGTGAGATGTCTGTTTCACCTCAGCTGACGCGCTGGCTCATAGATTTTCTGTTGAACAGATCACAGTTCGTGTCCATTGCTGCGGCTGCTGCATCGGCAGCTGCTGGTGGACTGGGGGGTGCAAGCGGCTGCGGATGTGGCGGTAGTGGTGGTTCTGGAGGGATGGCCAGATCTGTTCAGACAAACTAGTTATTAATACCGGTACACCCCAGGGGTGTGTTCTTTCACCTACCCTGTTCACCCTGTACACCAATGATTGTAGAACGTCCAGCCCCCAAAACCTCCTCATCAAATTCTCTGATGACTCAGCACTTATTGGACTTATCCTCAATGATGATGAGACATCCTACAGGAGAGAAATTACCTCCTTAGAAGAATGGTGCTGTAATAACCACCTGGACCTGAATGTGGGAAAGACGAAAGAAATAGTCTGTGACTTTAGGAAGACCAAACCTCCAACAAACCCAGTAGTGATTAACGGGGAAAATGTTGAGGTTGTGGAAGAGTACAAATATCTGGGAACCAAAATCTCAGCCAGTCTGACATGGTCAGCTCATGTAGAAGCAGTGGTGAAAAAATGCCACTCAAGACTGTTTTTCCTGCGGAAACTGAATCAGTTTAAGGTTAGTCGGACTATACTGTCCATGTTCTACAGAGCCAGCATAGAAAGCATTCTGACATTCGGCTTCTGTGCTTGGTACCCATCATGCAATGTGGATGATCTTCACAAAGTTGAGAAGGTAGTCACACAGGCAGAGCAAATAACTGGTTTAGAACTAGCCAGCGTGGAATATCTCTTTGCTTCCCGCTCATATAAAAAGGTAATGAGAATTGTGGGAGACATCACCCACCCACTGAATGGGTTTTTTGAGATGCTACCTTCGGGGAGAAGGTGGAGATGTATCAAAACGAAAACAGTACGTTTTAGGAAATCATTCATTCCATCCTCTGTCATTGCCCTCAATGATTGCCTTAGTCAGTGTAATTAAAAGTGTAATGAAAAATGATACACTGGTGTGGAAGCACTCCAGTTAAACTCTTTACTTACCGGGTAATAGTATACCCGTCCTATGCATTGACATTATATATGAACACTAGTGAATCATCCCCAACGGTCTAATATCTTACCCTGTGATGTGTGTGGGTGGATGCGGGTGCTTGTGCGAGCTCAGAAGATAAGATGTGTGTGGATGAAGGATCTATATGTAGAGAGAGCTGTTATCTGTGATCTGTATTCTGTGTTAGGCCTGCCCCTCCTTTTTAACTGTTATTCTTAGTGCTTGTTTAACATAGTTTAATGTGAGGCAATGCCAATGCCTATTCTCTTAAATTGTGTTTTAGCCAGTGACTGAGTGTGTGAATGTGTATATGTATTTCTATGGTATGTTTGTGTATATCAATTGTGTTTTATTATCAAGAGGAGCAAAGCAAATTCTTCTTAATTGTAACTAAGAAGCAATAAATCTATCTTATCTTATCTTATCGACACATGGGACTAACGATACGGGTGTGTGTGTGTGTGTTGGGGGGGGGTTAACGTCCTTTTCCACCACATACGGATGATACCAAAGACGAGGCAACGATGAAAAAGCCAGCACAAATATTTGGCTCCAGCCGGGATACGAACTCACGACCCGAGCATAAGAAGTCCGACGCTCCTAACGATACGGAGGACTGACGAGACTTTGAGAAAGTGTAGGACTATCGACATATAGGACTAACGATACGGAGGACTGACAAGACTTTGAGAAAGTGTAGGACTATCGACATATAGGACTAACGATACGGAGGACTGACAAGACTTTGAGTAAGTGTAGGACCATGGACATGTATAGCGCGTAAGACTATCGACACGTAGGACTACTGGCACGGCGCACTGGCGAGAGTTTTGAGTAAGTGCACTATCGCCACGTGTGGCTATTGAAGCCTGGTAAACATGGACTTCTATAACAGCACGTTTAAGGAAATGTTTCGTCTCGCGTGGCCAGGAGCAAGTCGCGCTGTTGCCGCCGTGATTTTTCAATTCGGTGATAAGCGGCCGTCACTGACGACACCCCGTCATTGCTAAGCGGCGCACCATTGTCGGAGATTGGGTTTTTTTTTCCCCCACGACTAAGCAAGCTTCTGCAGAGGTAAAGAACTCTTCTTTTTGTTGTCCGTTTTTTTTTTTTTTTTTTTTTTTTTTTAGAACGATTATGATTACAGTTGTATAGCAACATGTGGATGAGAATTTGTATATCTGTTTGATTTTAGTTTGTAGGTCTGCCAGCAATCGTGTGTGCACAGGCCCTGGTGTATTGTGATGTAGAAAACAACAACAACAACAACAACCCATCTGTACGGTTTGTTGTTGTTGGTGGTGGTAGTGATGTAGTGTGTGTTTGGTTGGTTTGTTTGCGTGACGTAAAAAAACAAACAAACAAACAAGCAAAAAACGAAAACAACAACAGAAACCATCGTTAGGGTTTGGTATTACTGTTGTTGTGTTTTGTGGTTTTTTGTTGCGTGTTTGGTTTGTTTGTGTTTGTGACGTGTCATTTCTCTATAATTTCTCTGCATTTAAACGGGCCATCACCATTTGTACTAAGCCAGCTTGCCCCTGTACGCTTGAAATATACTATCTTGATGAAATCGTACAGCTCTTAACGCGAAACAACACTGTTAACACTTCACGCGAGCGGTCAACTATTCACATTCTGTGACTGAATCTCCCTCAACGCATAAGTGAGTACGCTTCTGTTGGCCCAGTGCCGGCATTATAGACGCTGTCACTGTGCAGGCGTCTAGGTAAGGTGATGATCTTGTGCAGATTGTTTACGGTGTCTCTCCCGCCTTCGTGTACACACGCGCGCGCAAATATCAAGTGCGCACATAAAGTACGCCTATAGCGCTTAGCGGCAGCAGGCTCTCACTGGTTCGTCCTCCAGCCCTGCGGCGCCATGAGCATTTCCGAAGAGATGGACATGTGCGCCGAGGAGGTCTACTGTACCCTACCATACCCTGATCTAAACCACGAAAACAGCCCAGAACGATGTAAAAAATTACCCTTTTACGTGAGATACTGCATGAGGGTAAGTTCACGTACCTGCATTGTAATACTGATACTCTGTGTCACGGTTTCGTGGTTAGTTGTGAGGTTAATTTTACAGTGTTCAATTCCTTCTTCGTGACTGTGTGAATGTTCCTGCCTAATCTGGTGCGTATTTGCGATTGAAAGAAAATATTGTGCAACTCGTGTGCTTGCTTCTGCCTTCATTCGATCTCACGGAAGAAAAAAACAACAACAACTAAATTGCCCGTTTCGGGATGAATAAAGTACAATTGAATGCAACTGAACTGAATTGAGAAAAAAAGTGTAGAGTTCAGCCCGGAGAATCTGGTGCACAGCGCGCTGTAGGGGACAGCACAGAATCTCCTCAGTATTGAGGAGAACGTTCGGGCCGAAGCATGAGTTAAGTAGTCGATGACTGCAGCTGTCGGAAGTGCTGATGTTTCGCTTTGGAAGCCTGCCAACGCTGATTTCGCGCCAGAAACACTTCCTTCTGTTAAATATATGCAAGCACTAACACATCTATGCCTATTGTCCTATGAAACGGGACACTGTACAACAACGCTTCTGTGTTCACACACCCTTGAAAACTACTCATGGGGGGGGGGGGGGGGGGGGCGGTGAGGGAGGGGGGGGATTGATAAATCAGTGTAGATGTTAAACGTTATCAGTGACAGTGGGGGAGCCGCGGTGGTCGAATGGTAGAGCGTTGGACTTCCAATGCTCGGGTCGTGAGTTCGGGCCAAATATTGTGCTGGCTTTTTCATCGTTGCCCCGTCTTTGATATCACCCTTATGTGGTGGAAAAGGACGTTAAACTTCCAAACACCCACCCACCCATCAGTGACAGTGAGACCTGAAAAGCTTAGTGTCCGCCAAGTTTGTTTGTTTTTTTTTTTTCTCCCGCTAGGGTTCTGCCCAACCTTAGATTTAGAGTTAAGTTTGAGGTTACGGTTTAGTTTTCATTTAGGGTTAGGTTAAGAGTTAGGGTTTGTGTTCTTGGTAGTTTTAGTGTTCGCAATAGGCACAACTCTTCCCGGGGGGGGGGGGGGGCATTAAAAAAATGCTTCCAGCGCATACAGTGCCCTAGGACAGGACGCGTTTGTCCCACTCCAAAGTGAATATTATTAGAGTGACTGGCGACTGCCATCATCATTATCATCAACAAGACAAGACAAGACAAGACAAGACAAGATAACACACACACACACACACACACACACACACACACACACACACACACACACACACACACACATTCTCTCTCTCTCTCTCTCTCTCTCACACACACACACACACACACACACACACCACCACCACCACCACCACCACCAACAACAACAACAACACCGCACAGCACAGCACATCATCATGATCCCCACCAGGACCATCTCCTAGCATCACCATCATTGTTCTCACCACCAATTTCTCAGTTTGCAGTTTCATTATACAGTCAAACCTGTGTAAGACCCAAGGGACTGGGTCAAACTGACCACCTTAGACAGGGGGCCGGGTTATCCAGGGTGTCGTGTCAACAGCTAGTGTGTCAGGGGATCCTCTGGGGTGACCAGGTTAGACAGTGGTTTGGCTTATACAGGTGACCGCCTTGGCAGGTTCGACTGTAATATTAACTTCTGCAGCTTACACCTGACTAGCAAACGTTTGATTCCTCCTTTTCCACAGAAAGAAATAACATCGCGATAAAACGAAAAGAACGCAGCAGCATAGTGTCACGTAAGGTGTCTATGACGCAGATTTCGCCGGTTACGTCACTGTGTGCGTGAAAGTATGTATTGTCTGAAGAAACGTCAGTCTTGTTTTTTATCATTGAAACTTGCTGCTGCGAGCAGCGAAATCTGCCCCATCCTATAAAGTTGTTTCTCTATAGAGAGAAAAAAAAAAAAAAAACCAAAAAAAAAAATGCCTGTAAACCGATGATATCAGCAACATGCTGAAAACACGCCTGGGGCCTATAAATGGTAATGGGAATAAAATTCAGAGGGGAGGTAATTCTTAGCGCAGACAGTCGTTGGTTGTTTTAGCATAAAACGTGTTGTCTCTCGAACTCTGTGCGTGTTTTAACCCTTCATTTCTCGGTCGTCTGCAGGCTCTTGTGCTAGCCGCGCATGAATACAAATAGTCCACACGCAAGGCTCTTTTTTTACTGTTTTTACAATTACCTGGCATGGAACTTATATACAAAAGCCAACAAACAGACCCAGATTGTCGATTTTTCCCCTACGGAAAAGGCAAGCATTGTTGACTGTAACCGTATGGGATGTTTCTCATAATCTAAGCATAATGTTGATAAATGCTGATAGTACACCATTTCCCCACCCACCAAGAATATACCTTACAATATGCCCAGGTTGATAAATGTTCAGGTGGAACTGAACAGATGACAGGTCTACAATCACTCAGTACAAAATTAAATTCGTTCTTTCATTATGAGCTCAGTCGGAGGCGCCCGTACAGCCGTAACGCCCATTAACTTTATCAGCTTGTGCAGAGGTAGGCTGAACGAGTAGTCTTACGTGGTGTCCACGCCAATCCTATCTGAGTTCACGTCGGTACGGAGGTCAGACGACACTTAAAGGCCCTAATTTGAATATTAGGCATGTTTAGTGAGACTTCGTAAGGAGGACTTCGCTTAGGAGCGTAACCCGTTTACATGTAAATTAGGCACGTTAGAGATACCATTAGCTGATCGCAGTGTGTTAGCCGCTCGCGGTCTCTGCGGTGTGAGCCTAATTTACATGTGAATGGGTTACGCTGCTCAGCGAAGTCCTGCTTACGTAGTCCCACTAAACATGCCTATGACGATGATGCGTAAATAAATTTAGAAAGACATAACCACAGTCACGTGGCTAAGAGGTCGAGGTCGTACCTATAGCCACAGGTCCAAACTTCGTGTTCCTGGGCGAGTGTGTTAGCAAAGTGTTGTAGCGTTTTGATTTACTTGTTAATTTTGCTTGCAATATGATTTCCATTACATGCCTTTTTAGTGTAAGAAAAGTTTTAGATCAGCATCTCTGTGTGTGTGTGTGTGTGTGTGTGTGTGTGTGTGTGTGTGTGTGTGTGTGTGTACCAGAGAGAAAGAGAGAGTGTGTGTGTACCAGAGAGAAAGAGTACTTTTATTAGTTCATGCAGTGCAGACCGAAGGAAATATAATGCGCCCATCACACACACCAAAAGCACTGGGCACATGGCTGAAGTATCAACAGCTAGCCAAAAAGTGAAGTGTCACTAGATGCCACACTGAGGGACAATTTTTGTGACTTTAACCCATTAATGCCTGAATTTTTATTTTTTGTAAAAGTAGTTAAAGCACATTACATTTAATGCATCTTTGTGACTTTAACCCATTAATGCCTGAATTTTTATTTTTTGTAAAAGTAGTTAAAGCACATTACATTTAATGCAAAATGAACATATCGAACAGTAACTGTGAAAATGTTCTTGATTTCTTGAAGTTAGCATGCCTATAAGTGGCGTCCCAAAAATGGGACGCTAGGCACAAGAGGGTAGGGGTTTTTCCACACATTACATGAAGACTCCATGATGAGACAGGGAGGCTTTTTTTAAAAGTCATATGAATTAATCTCGAACAATACTCCATATACAATGCAAAAATAGGGCATTGGATCGAACATGGGCGTGTAGCTGGAGACTGTGATGATGAATTTAATAAAGTGAAACCTAATGCAACAGGTTTACCACAAAATCTTCTAACTAGACGGATTAGATCATGTTGAAGCAACAAGTGCGTTTAGGAAGAAATCAAATTATTTGCTGACTTTCAATCGGCAACTGGGGCGTAGGAACCACGGGGGCCCTGGGGGCCCAGGCCTCGGTTCGATTTTTGGAAGGGGGGCCCGAATATCTTTGGGCCCCCCTTGCTTTTGATAAGAGGAGAGGGGGTTCACCAGTGGTGGGGCCCCTCTGCTCTGCTGTCGCAGGACATAATCCTTGGCAGTCAAAACACACACACACACACACACACACACACACACACACACACACACACACACGTACGCACGCACACACGCACGCACCTCCCCCCCCCCCCCCTCACCCTTCTTCGCCCCGGCCGTATGGCTCACCCGACTTAGTGGGCCCCCCTCCCTCTCAGCATCTTCCTACGCGCCTGGGCAATGCACCAGTCATTTAACTCTCTCCATGATAAGGTCCCCATGGGCCGGGGAAATCGGGTGTACCAATGTCTGCGCCTGAACCACTAGGCCAAATGAGTCCCCTGTAGGATGTTATTATTTGCCAGTGTCCGCCGAGCGACGTTACGTACCACAACAGACAGTCGATTCAACACATCAGAAGTATATGGCAGAGAGGGGAGGAAAACAGAATCATCACTGTGCAAGCACCTGTCGCACAGCCGGACAGAATGCTAAAAGCTTCAAACGCAATTAAGTGGAATGCACACTGAAATATATTTTTGATATTTATCAGTTCTGAACTTGAAGCCTGTATCACCAGATAAATGGAATACGCACGTGAAATACATTTTTTGTGGAATAATTTTGGAATAGCTATGCAACTTCGAAAGCAAGTGAGGGATATGCACTTAAAATAAAATGACTGAATATTTATGAGTAAACAGCTGGAGAGAAGTCCAATATCCTTTTCTGCGTGTTCTCGCCGAGGAATGTGCTTCGGGATGTTGGAAATGCCAGTTGAAATATAATTTACTGTATAATATTATATTTACCCTAGTGACGGTTTCCCGGCGTGACTTTCAAGTGCCTGTACTTCTTTTCAGGTGGGGACCACGGACAGAATTAAAGTAAAATATACGCAGAGAACGTATACAAAGTATGGAACTTTTGTCCAGTCTGTAATTATCTTATCTGTGAATTTGTTCTCGTCGAGCACTGTTCACATTGCAACTGTTTCTGGTGAAACTTAGAAGCCCATTGCTACCCCAAGCTGATGTAAGTACGGCATATTTTCACATTCGAATGACACTGTTGTTTGGTATGATTTTGACTTCTGTAATTTGATTTTTTTATGTATAAGGACGTGATAAGCTCAACAATTTGACCCCCTTGGCCCGCATCGCCAGTTAGTCTGTGTTGGTGGCGCGACTCACGGATGGCTTGTTTGATAAGTGCGGTAAATGACGCCCTACGTAGCCTACGTAGGAGACGGAGATGAGAACAACAGTCTTAAAGTCGAAATCGCTGACGGGGGTAGTTCCCTTTCAGGTACAGTATCCAATTTCATCTGACGTTAAACATTCTCAATTTTCCACCTGCAATCACCGTACTTGGATCAAGTTAACTGGGAAACACTGCTGTTTTTGAAAACATAACATCGCTAAATGTCCATGTACGACACAAGCCTCTTTGTACCAGATGACGTCACAATATCATAGACCAAGTAATACTACCATGCGGTACACGGTTAACCGGTTTAAAAAAACCGGTTTCGTCACGAAACCGCGGTTCGTGAACCGGTTCGACTTTGGAACCGGTTTACAACACTAATTTTCACCAGTACGGAGTGGAAAAGGACGTTCAACTCCCAAACACCCACCCACCCACACCCATGTAAAAAGTGCAATTTTCTGCTATTCTCGAACAAAGCCGATTGCGTCAGATGCGTAAGGATCTCCGCTGTATGGCAGGGGGGCAGAAGTTCGAGCGGGAATATAAATCACGCGGCTCGGGTGAGATAAAACCTGACACTGCCATGCACGCATCTCGCTGTTTTTATCAAGCTAATCACAGTACAAAGTGCCCATCCCCGCGTATTAACGAAACCGGTGTCACACGAAAAGCTCCTTACCACGACGCACTTAATCCGGAGTAAACATCTCCTAAAAAAAATTCTTACTTTCTTTAAAGTCTCAAAGACCTACCTCTTTAAGCAAGCTTTCGAGCTGTAGTCCGACCACTGTTTCATCGGCACTCAGTGTGTGTGTGTGTGTGTGTGTGTGTGTGTGTGTGTGTGTGTGTGTGTGTGTGTGTGTGTGTGTGTGTGTGTGCGCGCGCGCGCGCAAAGAGTGCTTCGTAGAAAACAGATAGGCGCTATATAAAGTGTATTCATTCTTTTTTTTTTTTTTTTTTTTTTTTTGGCCACAACTCTTTTGCCGGCTCCAGTGGTATTCCTCCCTTGTTATGGGTAGAATCCACGGAGGGCTCGGAAGCTGGGGCAATTTTTTTTATTTTTATTATGCATGACGATGGAGATGAGGATGATGGTAAGATGATGCTATGGAGGTCCGCGTGGTTTGGGACTGCGGGACTGGGCCGCATTCCGTGCTCCCTGTCATAAATATCCCGGCATTCACCAGGCCCAGGAACTACGGCACCTGCGGAGCCGGCCGTGTAATCATCCACGCCATAAGACGTGTCGTACCGAGGGAAGCACTCCCAAAGTCGCACCCGTGAAGTGGGTGAAGCTCGGCTGCGTGGCAACAACCTCCCCATTGGGCCCATAGCCGACCTAGGAAGGAAAAATCCCGCTTGCCTCGGCTGGGACTCGAACCCGGGTCTCCCGGTCCATGGTCCGAAGTGCTAACCACTACACTTACGGGGGCCGGTTCTTATTCTTATTCTTTTTATTATTATTCGTAACACCGTTAAGATGGAAAACTGCCCCTTTCGAAGCTCAAAGACTGTTTGTCAGATAGAAGAATGTTTCATTTGACCATCGCGACCGTTTTCGTGACTTTGTGGCTTCCAATATTAGAAAAATACGAGTTTCTTTGAGGATAGGTCCAGTCCTGAACAGACTGGGACTCGACAAATCTTTTAAAAATAGCCTCCAATCAGCGCCGTCTAGCTGCTCCCTCAGTCCGCAAAGTCGTCTGCTCAGTACTCGGGACACTTCTAGTGCAACTTAATTATACGCCGGCAAGATTGGGAGTCACCACAAGCGTTGCAGGTCCTATATTGTGACCGTAGTGACTGATTCCTGATGCAGTGATTAAGCACGTTCGATGACCAGTTTTGGACACACTGTTGTATGCCTGTCGTACGTATGAGACTTTAAATAAAAAGTGATTCCGCACGTACGAGTTTCTTCCCTTCGAACAGGGGAGTTAATTTAGCGTGGGGGAGAAGTTTGTCTTGTGTAGGGGAAGGGGGGGGGGGGCGGAGTACATTTTTCTTAAAGGGAGAGGGGAGCCGGGATAGCCGAATGATAGAGCGTTGGACTCTCAATACCCGGGTCGTGAGTTCGAATCCCGACTAGGGCCTAATATTTGTGCTGGCCTTTTTCTCGTTGCCCTGTCTTTGATATCACCGTTACGTGGTGGAAAAGGACGTTCAACTCCCAAACACCCACCCACCCTCTTAAAGGGAGAAATAATTTTTGACGAGATTTTTTGGCTCCGGGGTAAGTCCGTTGTGGGAGTCAGTCTGACGTGTTACACCGGTGTGTGTGTGTGTGTGTGTGTGTGTGTGTGTGTGTGTGTGTGTGTGTGTGTGTGTGCGCGTAGTAATTATGAGTTCCGGTGTCAACCGACTTCGGACAGTCTGTGAAAACACTGTGTGCACATAGCGTCACGTCGACCATCCGTATCAGGACAAGTTTTATATCTACGGACTCCGTCGTTATATAACTATCGACTGTTTGGGTCTGACAACATGGGGTTGATGTGGCCGTATCGTACTGGTTGTACCCACTGCGGAAAGCTGTCCACACTGATAACTCCTTCTTATCTGGAGAGTGACACATCAGGTAGGGCTGCAGAGGCGAGAGACTATAGTCAGAAGCTGGATGCTATCTGGAGATACAAAGCTTTGTGTCCAGCAGTGGTCTTTCTTCATCGGATTACATATTCATAGGTGTTGTAACAAAACAGTGCGATAGAGCGGGCAACAAAAAACACTGACTCCAGCATGGAGGTGAGTTTCCTTCTTTTTTATGTTGTTTCCATAGTAATGGAAACAACACCATAGGACGGGCTAAAACTTCCACGTTCAAAGGCACGTTTTGTGGCATAAACGCACGCCGCTCGCATTCTCCGCACATGATGCAAGTCGTCGTTCACACTGAAAAATTGCGGAAGTCGATTTTGGATGATTTTGAGATTTATATCCTACTGACCTAATTTTGAGGTCGCGGATCGATTGGTGAGGTCCGTTTCTACGTCTGAAGCTCGGAAATGCATCAAAACAGCGTTTGAAAATTTGCTGAACTGATACACAACTTTTTTACACGAGAAAACTGCGGATGTTTTCTCTTTAAAAAAAAGTGCGTACGTCTAAATGAAAGAATTCACAATCAAAAAATTGCGTAAGTCTAAATGAAAGAATTCACAATGGAAAAATTGCGTAAGTCGATCGCAGGAAAATTGCTGAAGTCTTCATAAGGTAAATTCGCACAACAAAGTTGCCTATGTTGTTGAAAAATTGCGGAAGTCTTTATTGTTTTCAGTATTTCTAAAAAAACTGCGCGACGGTGTGAAGTGTTTGCGTGCGTCTGTGTGTTCCTCTGTGTGTGTGTGTGTGTGTGTGTGTATGTGTGTGTGTGTGTGTGTGTATGTGTGTGTGTGTGTGTGTGTGTGTGTGTGTGTGTGTAAAATAATAATAATAATAATGAGTATTGTATAGGCGCTTTACCCAATTTCATGAATCGGCTCAAAGCGCCGCGAACTGAACCCAACACGCACGCTCACGTGAATCACACACATTCTCTCACACACCGGACATAAACACATTACAATCACGTGGTGCGAAGGGTCAGCTCAGCTATTTAAATTTCGGAATTTAGAATTGCATGTATTTTTCAAATTTGGTGGGCTGAACATTTCCAAAGCAGAGGGGGAGGAAGCCGGAGTACCCGGAGAGAACCCCCGACGATCGGCCCGAATGAACGGTGCCACATACGAGAAGGAAAAATTCTTTGCCCCGAGTGGGACTCGAACCCCTGACCTCTCGCATTGGTGACAGGTCTCTTAACCACTAGACCACCGACCGCCCCACAGAAGGTGACTCCCACAGAAGTTTCCTGTGAGAAAGATCCGTGATTAACGTCAGACACGAGCAGAGCTTAAGCCGAGGTGAAAGTGTATTGCCCGTTATCTCTGACATTTAATCGGTAGAGGAAAGTTGTATGTGTCTGTGCTTGCGTACATCTCTGACATTTAATCGGTAGAGGAAAGTTGCGTGTGTCTGTGCTTGTGCATGAAATTCAAACGATGATTTTTAAATGAGCCGCAGCTCTGAAACCGACTTCAGTTAGGTACCAGCCGGATTTTCAAGCTGAACTGTTTGTGATAGTTTATCTAAACACATTTTCTTGGGCAACGTTAACGTCTTTTTGGTCCATCAGTTTCAGAGAAACACGAAATTATTATGTTAGCGACCTTATGTTTTGACTTTTTTGGGGGGGGGGGGGGGGGCAGATGGGAAAAAATGCAAGAGAATTCATTTTTGTGTCAGTCCTGCTTTTAAGATTTTCGGGTAGTATTGATCTGGAAGTTATCGTGGCATTGTATTTTCTTTCCCATACAATTGAAGCTGTCTGTTGCGAATTTTAATATAAGTGTTTTCGGAGGAACTACAAATACTGCAGGCGTCAAACTTGGCATAACGATAGACATTGATGAAATCTCACTTGAATGACCTTCACCCAAGGTCAAGGCCATGTAAACTGTTTTGGGGAAAATTGTAATATTGCCAGGAACTCAGAGCGCCAGAGACACTTTACTTGGCATGATAATGGATAGTGATAAGAGCTTTACAAACATACTCTTGTGAATGACCTTGACCTTTGTCACAAGGGAGCCATGGAGGCTTTCGCCTTTCTAATTGATGAGTGTTGGTTAAAGCTGACTGTACGGAAGTTGAGCCAGCAGTGCTTGTTTGGTACAGGCTACTGTCATTTTGTAGTTAAACAACGAGTTTACGAAGTCTATGACGCAGATTTCGATACGTCACTCTGCATGACAGTATGTATTGTCTGGAGAAACGTCACAGCCTTGATTTTTATCACTGAAACTTGTTCCTACGCGCAGCGAAATCTGTCCCATCCCATAATATTCTCTACAATTAAAGAAACAACTTAACAAAACAAACCTGCAGTTGAAACAACTGCCGAACCGGCGGCGCATGTGGATTTCTGGTGATCACCTCTAGATCAAAATCAGGAGTTCCGATAGGCTTACGTCATAATAATTCTGACAACACACAGCCGACTTAAGTTTTGCAGACTTCAGCAATTATTATAGTGTGTGTGTGTGTGTGTGTGTGTGTGTGTGTGTGTGTGTGTTGTGCGCGCGCGCGCGCGTTCCTTTTTGCCCAAATCGAAAAAGGAAAGAAAAATTAATCCGCCGTAGGTCTAGCCAGCGCTCGATCTGAGAATATCCAGAACAAATAACTTCATTGGGAGGGGAAAAATCGCCTTGAAAAATCGCCTTGATTAGAATCCTGAATAATCAAGTACCTGACCGCCGAACCTAGGCGCGTTATATAACACCTTCTAATCGAAAACACGTCAGAACAACGCGATTTGCACGAAATTTCCGAGCGACTCAGCCCTTGACCCCAAGTGCGAGCCGCCGCCCGAGGCAACTAGCTACAGTCAAAACAAGGTCACCACTTCTCGAATACTCGTGATAACACTAGAAACTGCTGGATCACGGGAAACAGATTAACATTACTAAAACACAGTGTGAACTAAACGTAGCAACTTCTCTATCTCACTAGAACTACAAAAAAAACAAACATTACAGCTGTTATCCTACAGCATACAAATCGGTGGTCTAGTGGTTAAGAGACTTGTCACCAATGCGAGAGGTGGGGGGTTCGAATCCCACTCGGGGCAAAGAATTTTTCCTTCTCGTATGTGGCACCGTTCGTCGGGGGTTCTCTCCGGGTACTCCGGCTTCCTCCCCCTCTGCTTTGGAAATGTTCAGCCCACGAAATTTGAAAAAAATAAATGTAATTCTAAATTCCGAAATTTAAATAGCTGAGCTGACCCTTCGCACCACGTGATTGTAATATGTTTATGTCCAGTGTGTGGGAGAATGCGTGTGATTCACGTGAGCGTGCGGGTTCAGTTCGCGGCGCTTTGAGCCGATTCGTGAAATTGGGTAAAGCGCCTATACAATACTCATTATTATTATTATTATTATTAACACAAACAAAAAGGCACAGCCACGCTCGTGACAGGGTTGGTGGCCATCTTGTTTTTAACTGTGCATACAAAATCCACACGTTCAAAGGGCATAATGCGACCATTCATTTGTTATGTTCACCGATCGCTCTGAGCTGTTTTCGTGGTATCTGTCGTCGCACCACTTAGTCACCTGGACAGTATCAGCGTCTGTAACGCTGGCACTGAGCCAACAGAAGCGTACTCTGTGACGCGGCGACCACACGGAGCGCGCCAGTAGTGTAACATGTTCGACCGCTCGCGCAATGTATAAACAACATTGCATCGCATCACGAGCTGGGGAGCCGGGGTGGCCGAATGGTAGAGCGTTGGACTTCTAATGCTCGGGTCGTGAGTTCGTATCCCGGTTGGGGCCAAATATTTGTGCTGGCTTTTTCATCGTTGCCCCGTCTTTGATATCACCCGTTTGTGGTGGAAAAGCGCGGTATAATGAGCACAAGTCAAGTCAAGTCAAGTTGGTTTATTCCTGACCCCGATAGGGGTACATGAATCAATTGAATTACATACATAACATCAACTCACTAGACACACACACGAACTACATATCACACGAACACTGAACTGAATGGTAACAAACTACATGCAACATAAATAAATAAATAAATAAAGAGAACTGCATGTTACAACAACCAAAGCAAACAAACAAGCCTTGAATTCAAATAAAGAGAGCTACATGTAACAACAACCCAAACAAACAAACAAACCATGAATTTAAATAAAGAGAACTACATGTAACAACAACCAAGCAAACAAACACCCAACCATGAATTTAAATAAGAGAACTACATGTACAACAACCAAATCAAACAAACAACCCAACCATGAATTTAAATAAAGAGAACTACATGTAGCAACAACCAAAGCAAACAAACAACCCAACCATGAATTTAAATAAAGAGAACTACATGTAGCAACAACCAAAGCAAACAAACAACCCAACCATGAATTTAAATAAAGAGAACTACATGTAGCAACAACCAAAGCAAACAAACAACCCAACCATGAATTTAAATAAAGAGAACTACATGTAGCAACAACCAAAGCAAACAAACAACCCAACCATGAATTTAAATAAAGAGAACTACATGTAGCAACAACCAAAGCAAACAAACAACCCAACCATGAATTTAAATAAAGAGAAACATGCAACATATACAAAAAAATTAAATAAAGAGAACTGCATGTTACAACCAAAGCAAACAAACAAACAAACCTTGAATTCAAATAAAGAGAACGATATGTAACAACAACCCAAACAAACAAACAGCAGCATATGGCAAGGTCTGGCAAACGTTTTGCCCGACACTACAACGAGGGAAGCACATGTAGTTTGATATGCTTGAAACATGGAAAGCAGTAAGTCCATTGACGTCATTTGAGGAAAACGACGATGATGTCGATCTCTTTCATCTTGAAATCACCCGTTTTTCCAGTAAAATGACGTCATGAAGCGCAACATGAAAACCGCAGGCGAACGCTCCTTCAGTTTCCTCGCCCCAAATGTTTGGAACTCGCTGCCAGTCGAACTTCGTGACCTTCCCACACTGTCCCAGTTCAAATCGAACCTGAAACCCCATCTCTTCCGTCAGGCCTTTCACACTTATGACTAGTCTGCCATTGTTTCAGTGCCTTTGACTGCAGTCTGCATCAGGCTGGGTAGTGCATGTCAGTGTGTGTGTGTGTGTGTGTGTGTGTGTGTGTGTGTGTCAGTGCGTGTGTGTGTGTGTGTGTGTGTGTGTGTGTGTGTGTGCGTGTGTGTGTAGCGCTATGAGTTGCTTTCATGCGAGATTAAGCGCTAAACAAGTACT
The DNA here is from genome assembly GCA_018292915.2 of Batillaria attramentaria. NCBI lineage: Eukaryota > Metazoa > Mollusca > Gastropoda > Batillariidae > Batillaria > Batillaria attramentaria. The sequence continues at coordinate 418,611 of JACVVK020000128.1, read as the reverse complement.
ATTCATTATTATTATTATTATGAACGCATTCTGTTTTGCCAATACACAGCAGCGCACAGGGGCCGGGGCTTTGCGGGCCTCGGGGCTTTGCGAGTGGAGTCGTCAATTTTTCACGCGAGAGGGATCAAAAATTCTCAGTCCGTGCTGGTCCATTTGCTAATTGATCTACACACTACACGTGGTAATGTAGTTCCAGTTTCAGGGGAAAGCAGACGGCCTCAGTCGTCCATGTCACACTATGTACACATAGACTTCCCTTGGACTCGCAAGAGTTTCCTCTGCTGAGTTCCTTCGACAGAAGCGGTAGATAGGACATGTGTTTGTTAACGACGCCTGGCTGTCTAAGTTCAGGCCGTCGCTGCTGGCCGACCGCTGCATGTGAGTAATACCGGCTCCTAACTGGGCACTGTGGAGCGCCACAGTGCTGTCCACAGTTGTGACACAGTTGTGATTTTTGGGTGTTTCCGCCGCTGTGGCGTCATCACAGCAACCTGGATTTCAAATAGCCACAACTGTGACTGTGGTTTCCACAAGAGATTCTGATTGGTTGTACTACGTCACTCAGCGAGCAAACATGGCGGACAGTGCATCTTCAATCGGTTTGTCACCCAGCACAGCTGTGTTCAGTTTTGTAGTTAGTAGACGCACCGAGCGCAACGACTGTGATGTGCACATGTGTGTTTCGCGCGTTGTGCCCAGTTAAGAGCAGGCTTAAGGCACATGTGATACTGTGTCATGTACTAGTTACTACTGCTACTACAACTACTAACTATGTATTGTGTGGACGCTTACCCAATTTTTTTTAAATTGGCTCAAAGCGCCGCGAGCTGAACCCAACACGTACGCTCACGTGAATCACACGCATTCTCTCACGGGGAGCCGGAATAGCCAAAAACAGCTTTGGACTTTCAATGCTCGGATCGTGAGTTCGAATCCCAGTTTGGGCCGAGTATCTGTGCTGTCTTTTTCTCGTTGCTTTGTCTTTGATATCACTCATGTGTGGTGGGGAAAAGGACGTTACACTCCCAAACACCCACCCAGCCACCCTCCCGGATTCTCTCACACACTGGACATGAACACATTACAGTCACCTGGTGGGAAGGGTCAGCTCAGCTATTTAAGTTTCGGAATTTTAGAATTGTTTTTAGTTTCAAAGTATGTGGGCTGAACATTTCCAAAGCAGAGGGGGAGGAAGCCGGAGTACCCGGAGGGAACCCCCGACGATCGGCCCGAATGGACGGTGCCACGTACAAGAAGGAAAAATTCTTCGCCCCGAGTGGGACTCGAACCCCCGACCTCTCGCATTAGTGGCGAAGTCTCTTAATCACTAGACCACCGCCCGTCCCTAAAGCCGGGTTACAACAACAACAACAAAAACAACAACCACAAAACAACAACAACAACTCCTACTCCTACAACTACTGCTGCGGCTGCAGGGAATGTGTCCCCATTACGCGGACGCTAGGCTTGTTGTTCGTTCATCGCGAGCGATGATGACATGACATCAGTCTGTTGGAGCTGACTGGATGCAATGTGTCCGGAGATGACTGGTGAGTCCAAACCGGGCACGGAATTCCCTTGCACAGGTAGGACATACATGTGTGGGTCCGGATGTGGAGTTGCTGGCGGCTCTAGCCTTTCGGGCAGCGCGTTCGCTTTGTGCGTTCTGGATTCTCTGCTCCTCTGCTGTGTGGGCGCCGCGTGTGACTGTACTGCGCCAGGTGGGGCGATCTTGCGCAAGGGTCTCCCGCGAGGTGACGTCAATGTTGAGGTTTTTCAGGGACACCTTCAGGGAGTCTTTAAAGAGTTTCCTCTGTCCCCCAACTGTGCGTTTGCCCTCGCTAGGCACGAATATAAGCAATCCACACACACACACACACACACACACACACACACACACACACACAGATGGACAAGTACATGTGATATCCTTACGTGACGCAAAAAGACGATAAACCCTCAAAGCGACTAACCATCTTCGGACCAAGGACCAGGAGCACAGGGTTCGAATCCCATCCGAGGCAAGCGTGATTTCTCCTACTTACGTCGGCCTCCCTCTCAGATCGGTCGTGCTATGGGCTCAATGGGGAGGCTGTTGCTACACAGCCGGGACTCACCCACGGGTGCGACTTTGGAGGGGGGGGGGGGTGTTTCCCCGTATTATAACACAGAGCACATGCCGTAGTTGCCGGACCTGGTTAACGCCGGGATATCTATGACAGGAAGAGCAGAATGCGGCCCTGTGCCGAAGTCCCGAACCACACTGACCTCCATAGCATCATCATACCATCATCCCGATCCTCATCTTCATCACCATGCAAAAGAAACAAAAATGCCCCAGCTTCAAAGACTCGAATTAATACCATTGGAACTGAAAAAGAGTTGGGGCAGCCAAAAAAAAAAAAAAGTCCCCCCCCCCCCACACACACACACAAAAGAAAAACCCCAAAAACCCAACAATAACAACAACAACAAAACAAAACAAAAAAAATCCACAAAAAAGAAGATACAATAAAACAAGTCCAGAACGAAGCCGAAGAAATTACCTCAACCCTGAGGGCTGTCCCTAACCCATGCTGCACATACAGCACGTGATTTTTCGGCGTCGTCCCAATACCGACAAAGGAAATTTAGAACAGTGAATGATTGTGTCATCACTTCTTACAGGACCAACAGACTTGCGGGCGTCCCTCAGTAGGACCAGGAGCGTCATCCGTAAGCAAGAGCATGGCCTGGACTCGGCCCAGTAGACCCTTCCGACTCCTAGTTGTGGTGGCAGTCGTGAGCAGTTGTTGTCTTCTCTACATGGCCAGATTTCAAAACAACGGACGAAGTAAGATGCAAAGTTTTGTGTTCTCTCTCTCCCCCCCCCTCTCTCTCTCTCCCCCCCCCCTCTCTCTCTCTCTCTCTCATATATGCTTGTTTCGTGCGTTGCATTGATTTAGCCTGTCTCTATCTCTCTCTCTCATATGCTTGTTTTGTGCGTTGCGTTGATTTAGCTTTGGTTTTTTTTCCCCCTTCGATTCTTTTTTTCCCCATCGTCTTTTTATAATCTTATATACGTTGTTGTAGTTTAGCAAGGACAGATTGTCAGACAGGTTCTCGTGAATCTATAATTATGTCAATCCTTGTGTAATAAAGTTTCATCATCATCATCATCATCAACATCATCATGTCTGGGATTTGTTTAGTTCTTTGTGTTTCTTTTCTGTCTTTTTAGTTTCGTTTTGTTCGTTGGTGTCAAGCACTTGCTGCTATGGTATCAGCTTATCATCAGGTTTGGTTACCCTCTCTTTCTAAGTCTGCTGGCCTGCTGTGTTTTGTTGTCTTACAATATATTTATGAACCCGCCCCCTCTTCTCCTCCCTCCCCGCCCCCCCCCCCCCCCCCAAATTATTTCTCAGGACTCCAACAGGGTTAAAAAAAAAAAAAAAAATGAAAGGGTCAGATTTTACCAGAATTTTTACCAAGACACTTCTAGTTTTCATTCCACAACCAGAAAAGCTGGAAAGTACAGAGTACTCTCAAAATGTGTGTGATGCACCAAACAAACCACCGGCGTCACGGCCTTTGCCTCTCTTGTGCGCAAAAAGTCCCAGCTTCACTGGCAGCGTGCCTCCGCTTGCTACCCCCTGGCATGCACTTTGCCCTACCAAACCACAAAAATCACGAAAATCACGCTTGTTCGTGACAACAAAAAACACATGAAAGGGACAGAAACCACTTAACTTACACAAAGGACGGCACGGGTCAACGTTTCGGCTTTCGCCTTCCTCAGGACACCAGTTGTGGTGTTGTGTGCGATGTTTTTACTATTGTTTTCTGGTCCTCTCCCCCACCGTTTTAGTTTATTTTATTTATTTATTTTTAAATTAATTTTTCCCCCGCGCCGTGTATGTCAGTACGTCAGCAGAGTTACCTTTTGTTTGTTGAAGTTATGTCCCATTTGTTTGTGTCCTGAGGAAGGCGAAAGCCGAAACGTTGACCCGTGCCGTCCTTAATGTGAAAGTTAAGTGGTTTCTGTCCCTTTTATGTCGCTTTTTGTTTAACCTGTAACCACTTCGCAGTCATTACCGTTTCCTTTTCTAACAACAACAACAACAACAACAACAACAACACACTGCACAGTCGCCAAACAGGGTCCTTCAAATACACCCACAACACTTCCACCCCACGCTCAATTTATGTCATTACCGGCCCCCATAGTGTAGTGGTTAGCACTTCGGACCATGGACCAGGAGACCCGGGTTCGAGTCCCAGCCGAGGCAAGCGGGATTTTTCCTTCCTACGTCGGGACCTACCCAGAGCGGGTGTGCTATGGGCCCAACGGGGAGGCTGTTGCGACACAGCCGAGATACACCCACTTCACGGGTGCGACTTCGGGGGTGGTTCCCTGGGTATGACACGTCCTATGATGTAGATGAGTACACGGCCGGCACCGCAGGTGCCGTAGTTCCCTGGACTGGTTTACGCCGGGATATTTATGACAGGAAGCGTGGAATGCGGCCCTGTTCCGCAGTCCCAAAAACCACACGGACCTCTATCTTACCATCATCCTCATCTTCATCATCATAAATAATAAATATTGCGCCAGCTTTCAAGCCTTCCGTGTGTTCCACCCATGACCTGGGAGGAACACCACTGGAGCTGGCAAAGAGTTGGGGCAGCAACAGCAGCAAAAAAAAAAAAAAAAAAAAAGTCATTGCGCCTGTCCTTCATCAGGTGAGGTGCTTTGGGACCCAGGAACACGGGATGAGACCAGCTTGAGTGCAGTGCAGTTTTTCCAGCTGGAGGAGACATCGGTAGACAACCGGAGTGTACACCTGGTGGGGCGGGTGGTGGGGCAGGGGGACCCGGAAAATGGGTCCCGTCACCTTGACCTTCAGCTTGACTTCGACACGCGAACACTGAGAGCTCTCAAGTCGGCCATTCAGGTACCTCTCTCTGTCTCTGTGTGTGTGTGTGTGTGTGTGTGTGTGTGTGAATTTGGAGAGAGAGAGAGAGGGTTGGGGTGGGTGTTTGGGGGTTTAACGTCCTTGTCCACCACATACGGGTGATAACAAAGACGGGGCGACGATGAAAAAGCCAGCACAAATATTTGGGACCAGCCGGGATACGAACTCACGACCCGAGCATTAGAAGTCCAACTCTCTACCATTCGGCAAACCCGGCTCCCCGAGAGAGAGAGAGAGAGAGAGAGAGAGAGAGAGAGAGAGAGAGAGAGAGCTTTCTTCGTCGGGATTTTGTGGAACTACGATGTTCAATTTGTTCTTTATAGTTTATTCATCCGTCACTGGTTTCATTCGGCGCATTGTGAGTACAAACGTAATTTTCTGTGGAAAATATTACTTTACTGGAAAACACGATTTTTTTCATCACAAGTAAACATAGTGAAGCATATCTTTAAACTTTAAAAAAGGTCAATGATGTTCTGTGTTTTTTTTTTTGTAATCAGAGGGCAGAGTCAAGGGCGTTTCCATGGAAACCAATAAAATCGGACAAGACAGACTGTGCAAGGTTGTTCTCTGGAGACAAAACGGAGATGGAGAGAGTGAAGGAGGTAGAGAAAGTTCCACCCGAGTCCCGGCTGACCGACCAGAACGTTACGCGACTTGCCACCACGTGCAGTTCGTTCATACGAAACTACGGCTTCATCCTCAGTGAACTGACAGAGGAAGAGAGGAGTTTTCCCATCGCCTTCAGCATCCTGACCTTCAAGGACGCGGAACAGGTGAACAGCACGATAATAGCAATATCTTGCACCAAAGTGACCACGTGTCAGGATGATCGGACAAGTGGATAAATGTAGACCTGTCGTAGGCAACCCCTATCGTGTGTTATTTTCTGATATCAAGCTGTCCTGTCGGCCAACAACCAATCGGGTTGGCGATAGACTCGCGACAGGATAGGACAGGTCCATTTCTATACGCCTGCCATTCGGCACTTCTTTTCCTAGCTATGCCTGATTTTGTCTCGTTTAGGGATCATCCCCCCCCCCTCCCCACCGTGCTATGTCGCGAGCAACACGGTAGTAACTTAGTACTGTCAATTCTAGATGACGTGAAAATCAAAGTCTTTGTTTTTCTTCCTAACTCACTTGGGGCATTGACATGAACAAAACAAAACAACACACCATAAACATACAAGAACCATCAAATTTGTTAGAGTGGTATAGCAACACAACAGAAAAAATAGTAGTTGACACATACCTGTTAACCTATGAATAATTATACAGAATAGACAAGACAAAACCAAAATAATAATTAACACGTACGCACACATACACTAGTCAGCAATCTGACAACGAAGCTGGCGATCAGCTAGCCAAGAAGGGGGGCCAGCGAGAGCCAACCAGACACGGACCTGACATACGAGGAAAAACGTACCCTCATCAAGTCAGCCTGCAAGCCAGTAACACCGAACGATGACCACCACTGCCTCACCAGACAAGAGCAAGTCATCCTTCTACGGCTCAGAACCGGACACAACCGCCTCAATGCACATATGCACCGGAAGCTCGGACTGGCCTCCTCTGCAGAGTGCAGTTGCAGCACCGGTGAGCAAACGGCAGAGCATGTCCTCCAGCAGTGCCCCAAGCTCCAGGAGCTGCGTACAGCAGTGTGGCCAGAAGAGACCAGTCTGCACTCCAAGCTGTACGGCAGCCGGCAGGATGTTCAGAAAACGGCCCACTTTATCGTGACAACCGACCTGCCAGTGTGACCCCAGCGACCGCCAAGAAGAAGAAGAGTAATCTGACAAAGTACCAGAATCGAAATACATAGTGGAAAAGGACGTAAAACTCCCAACACCCCCTCCCCCTCCCCTCGAATCTAAACGCACGCCAGGCAGCACAGACAACCGTAGCGAATACCTCAGTGCCTAGCGATTTCTGTGAAACTAGGTCTAATCAGTAACAATAGACAAGAAGGGAGACTGAAAAAAAAAATCAAATCCCCGATAAAGTCGCTCCACACAGATAGGTTAAAACTGTGCCGAAAGCCTCCTGGGTAGAAAAAGGAGATGTCCTTATCAGAATTACGCGATAAAGACAGTACCGGCTGTTAGCGTAGGTACCCTTACTCAACGTACAACAACAGGTGCCGTTTCTTGCTTTGTCCCTCAAGGTGCTGAACCTGCTGCGCGCCATCTACCGGCCGCAGAACGTCTACTGCGTGCACGTGGACAGCAAGTCCGACCACTCCTTCCGCGAAGCCATAACAGCCATCTCGAGTTGCTTCCCCAACGTGTTCCTCTCCTCTCGCTCCGTGAACGTCCGGTGGGGCCAGTTCAGTGTGCTGGAGCCCGAGCTGGTCTGCATGCAGGACCTGTGGAACTACACGCACTGGAAATACCTGATTAACCTGACCGGGCAGGAGTTCCCGCTCAGGACCAACTACGAGCTGGTCAAGATCCTCACCGCTTATAACGGTGCCAACGACCTGGAGGGTACTGTAAAAAGGTAAACTACTTTTGTTTTCTTCATAAGAAATACTTTATGGATGTATGAATGAGCAATGAGTTGATGTGTGTTCAAGAACTGTGCTGTAGAAATGCGATTTATTGTTAATCTATTAATATTATTAATATTATTATTCTTATTATTGTTCTTGTTCTTGTTGTTGTTGTTGTTGTTGGTGGTGGTGGTGGTGGTGGCGGCGCTGTTGTTGTTGCTGTTATTATTATTTCGCTTCTTCTTCTTCTACCATAAATTAATGGGAGTCTGGGTGGCCGAATGGTAGAGCGTTGGACTTGTAATGCTCGGGTTGTGAGTTCGTATCCCGGCTGGGGCCAGATATTTGTGCTGGCTTTTTCATCGTTGTCCCCGGGGAGCCGGGGTGGTCGAATGGTAGAGCGTTGGACTTCTAATGCTCGGGTCGTGAGTTCGATCCCGGCAGGGGCCAAATATTTGTGCTGGCTTTTTTATCGTTGCCCCCTCTTTGATATCACCCTGTGTGGTGGAAAAAGACGTTAAACTCCCAACCACCCACCCACCCTCATCGTTGTCCCGTCTTTGATGTCACCCGCATGTGGTGGAAAAGGACGTTATACCCCCAAACACCCACCCACCCTCTTCTATCATTAATAGTGATGTAAGTACGTAGTCAAACCACTTGTAATTTGTATACACACAAATGCTGTTGTACACAGAGCCGACAACAAGAGATGGCAAGGGGCTGGACTTCCGCCGCATGGAATACGTCCTGTCAAGGGGTCAGTCCACATAACAGCCAACAGGGACTTCGTGGACTACGTTCTGCACAGCCAGGTGGCCAAGGACTTTCTGGACTGGTGCAGGAGAGTGAACGTTCCTGACGAGACGTTCTTCGCCAGCCTCAACCACAACCCACAGCTGGGTATTAGAGGGTCGTATAAAGGTGAGCAGGTCTTTCCTGCAGCACTAGTATACTCGTCACAGAATGTTAGGCACCACATTGTCGTTCCGGGTGTCGCAGATGAAGTTGTAGTATAGTTGTGATATTTGGTAAAGCTGTGAAACTCAAGTAACCAAACTGCACTGTGAACACACACACACACACACACACACACACACACACACACACACACACACACACACACACACACACACACACACAGAGGGGATCTGGTCTAGTGGTTAAGGCATCCGACTTCGGATCCTGAGCTGCCTGGTTCGAGTCCCCGGTGGGGAGGAATATGGTGGGATTTTTCCTTACCATATCGAGTCAGATTCATGTGCAGACTCGTTTACGGTGCCTGTCTCGCCTTCGTGTACACACGCACGCACATATATCAAGTGTGCACGCTAAATATCCCACGTTCATCTTTCGAAGAAGAGTAGGCTGTGGCCGGTGGCGTGGTAAACAGAAATACTGTCGCACGCACCAGAGTGAATAGCAGGGTGGAGGTTTGCACATAATGTAGCGCTTCGTCCTCCAGCCCTGCGGCGCCGTGAGCATTTCAGCAAAGATGGATATGTGCGCCGAGGAGAAGTCTATCATACCCCCCCCCCCCGCCCCCTCACACACACACAAAATGAAGACAGTTGACCGAACCTTGTGTCCTATGTACATCGTAAAAGACCCTGACGGAAAAGTGGCTTTACCGCCCCATGTGCTATGTGTATAGAAAACAGTTGAGGACCATTTTGCAAGTGCGGAAAATGGCCATAGTTGGTAAACTTGTCTGGATCAAGTAACCAAACTTCGGAGTGTGCTTCGAAGAAGCCAGAAGAAGATGTGAAAACAGCTCACAATCTGTTCACAACCACACATCGCAAAACGTCAAGATTTCATCGTTGCCCCGTCTTTGATATCACCCGTATGTGGTGGAAAAGGACGTTAAACCCCAAAACACCCACCCACCCGCCCTAACGGCCAAGAGTTATTTACAAGTGCTGCTGTTGTAGGGAACTGGTCATAGTTTGTAAACTTGTGGAGATCAGGGTCCGCATGTAAAAGTCGGGGTTACGGAGTTTAGCCCCGGTGTAACAGGCCGGAGTATACCCCTGGCTACTTTATACCCTCGGGTATAAAGTAGCCTAGGCCGGTTCAACCCCCTGGGTATAGATCAGCCCAGGACGGATTCACCCCCTCCTGCCCGGAATATACCCACCTGTAAACAGAGTTCACTAAAGTGTTTGCACACGGCCGTTTGCGTGTCAAGTGCGGTTTTTGTGTCAGTTGTTCTCAACCTGTCAAGCCGAGATGGATGATTGCCTATACCAGCAGATTTTGAAATTTTATCCAACAAAAAAGAACGAAGACTAAAAATATCCGGACTACATCTACGACATCAAAAATGTTGCAGACAAGAGAAAGAATGCAATATGATGGCACTTGGGCTACTGCCGTTGAAATTCTCACCACAGCAAACTTTCTTGCATATAACATTTACATCTATACCACGGTGGGCACCAATATGCGCTGGATGCGATATCTCGCAAAGTTTTCACTAAAGGAGACAAGCGAAGTTTGCTTCCACATTGAAAACAGAAGCGGCCACTTCAGTGTGGTTTTGAGCGTTTGCCATTCAAGTAGTCTACTGTACACCAAGAGAAACCCTGGCTGTTATTAACTTGGGTCTAGTTCTATTTTAAAGTGCATTAAAAAAATTACTATGTGACTCTGAGGAAACTCCACTTGGCTCTTTGCTCTTTTCAGAATGAAGCGGTTTGTCTTGTACATTATGAGATACTAGCATTGCAAGTTTACACAATTTCCCTGCAGAGGCACCTTAAGACACTCTCTCCCTTTATCTATCTATCTATCTATCTATCTGGGTGCATTAGGACAATTACAACACAGATTTAACAAAACGAAAGTAACAGGAAGGAAACAAGAAAACTATAGAACCGCTCACGGGTGCCACACGTCGTCATTGAACATAGAGTTGCAAACGCGTGCAACATTCAAGCAAAGACGTTTCTGTTTCTCTCTCTGGTCGTCCGTGGTAGGGGGGGTTAAAGGGGGCAGGAGAGGGTTAAACGAGCCTAGGCCAGAGTACACCCCGGGGTATAGTCTGGGCTAGGCCAGTTTATACGGGGGTATAGTCTGGGCTAGGCCAGTTTATACGGGGGGATAGTCTGGGCTAGGCCAGTTTATACGGGGGGTATACTCCAGGCGGGGTATAATCTGGACTGCTACACCGGGTTAGAGTCTAACCTTGAACTAAACTAGCTCTAGGGTTAAATTTTCTCTCTCTCTCTCTGTGTGTGTGTGTGTGTGTGTGTGTGTGTGTGTGTGTGTGTGTGTGTGTGTGTGTTTAAATCAGGAAGCGGGTCCATTCTACCAAGGTGCCTATGCTGTTATAGAAGGAGTTTTGTCTTTCTTCGCTTCCTTTTTTTAAAATTTAATTTTGTTTTGGGTTTTTTTTTGTCCTAGTCTGGGTTAGGCCCGTAGCCGTGGGTTAAATTAAGCTCGAGTTTTACATACGGGCCCAAGTAACTAAGCGTTACAGTTGCGTTGACCAGAAGTCAGACTTCACCGTGAATCCTACTCGTGCATGTCAAGGAACCCGTAGGGCAACTTGAACGATAAGCAGAAATGCCCGACATTTCATCAAAATCAACCCATGAGAATACGCACCACAGAAAGTTTTCTGGTCTCATGAATTCAGCTCTTCTCTGCTCTCATTAGTTTTTTGTCTTCTCTGATCTCGTTAATTTTCCTCTTCTCTTTCAGGGGAGCCGGAGACACACCCCACGTTAAAACCTTTCATTACTCGTTACAAAAACTGGGGCATTTACCCTTTTGCCTACCCATGCGAAGGAGGAAAGCGCGTGCGCCTAATTTGCATACTCTCTGCGGGTGATCTCCCTTTCTTGGACAGTCGACCAGAGTTATTCGCCAACAAATTTTACGCCGACTACAGCCGGTTTGCCCTGGAGTGTTTGTCGGAGAGGATTTACAACCGGACTAGAGATGAGTTTCTCGGCAACAGAGACTTTGACACACAGTTTTACGAGACTCTGCCTTTCGTGAAAAATATGGTGACCGTGACAGTCAAAAACGAAAGCGAAGCTGTGCCTGTGAAAAGTTAAATTTCTGTACTGCATGTTTTACATATCGAATCCAGTTTCCACTTACACAGCGCAGTAGTAGTCCATGAAACAGTGTATCTCTTAAGCTTTCCGAAGTTTGAAAACGTTTTACAGAGGCGACCGTGCAAGCACAGTCAACTCTGTCACAGTTGCAGAGTTTTCATCGTCCCTGAAACCTCAAAAAAAGCCAAGGGCAGCCTGATTTCACAGGTCAGTTTGCGTTCTAACACTGAGCGAGAAAGATCGTGCAGCACTCAGCATCCGCCAGACACTGTAGCGATGTGTCTCGCTCACTGACCAAAAGGCAAATAATGCCACGGCAAACTCGTGCTCTGGTTTTGTAAGGGTCCCCGAAGCGCTGAAAACTCTGCAACTGTGACAGAGTTGCCTGGATTATGCACAGTCGAAGGAGTCGCAGTTTAAAAAAAAAAAAAAACCGCAATGTTTGCGGCTTTTTGCTGAGATTGCAGACCTTTAAAAGGCCGACCCCGACCACCCCCTGCCCACTATATGAAAAAGAACAAGCCACTGAGCACCAGTACGAGCCACAACAAGCCACCTAGGCGTGGGCCTTCCCCTCTCGGCCCGAGACCACTACAGATTGCGTCATAGTGGCTTGAAGTGGCTTATAGTGATCTGAAGATTTCAAGTAAAATTTACATTTTTACATGGGCATTTAAGAGTTATACTCGCTACTTTGAGAAAAAAAAGAAGAGAAAAGACCAAAAAGCTTCTGGTGCATAACATTGTCAGTCGGTCTCTGTTGAAGAGGTGAGTTTTGATGGCTGTTCTGAAAAAAAATGCTTGGAACTTTGTGAAGAGGCTCAGGCAAAGATTTCCACATAACAGTGTATGGGAAGCATTCGGAATGATCTAGCAGCAACACGATCTGGCATATATAATTAGGCCCGATGCACACGAGCGTCAGCGTCAGCACCATGAAGCAAGCAGCGAAGCCTGTCTTGCATCATACGCCTCGCGTGAGCGCGCGGTGTGCGCCGTTTGCGTGCACACTTGGCTTCGGCGTCATTCGCCTGCACGGCCTGTTTACGCTGACCCACACCAAAGACCTTAGATAATAAGACGGATCACTTCAGCCGTAAGTGCGAGGACGGCTTCGGCAGAGTTATCCCCCTTCGCGGCAGGCTACTGTAGGCAAAGATGGCTGACCGGGTGAAGACGGGAGGAGATTTCTGCAGCGCAATTTCTTTGTTGACAGGGTGTCTGACAGGATCTCAGTCAGAATTACTGTTAGTAAACAAACAGTTTGAGAATATGAAAGGATCAGGACTGTCTGTTCCTAGCAGGAGGCTAACAGAGGTTGTAGGTACGCTCGAAGCAACCTGCGTAAAAAACATTGACAAGCTGCTTGTTGGGAAAAAAGTGAGAGCGTCCCTCATACAGGTGCTGCAGGCAGAAATGAAAGACAGTCTATTTTTATGTCCAGGTGAAATTTGCGATCTAATAGGGAACGTCATTCGCCTGTTTGTCCGTGTTCGCCTCAATTTCACTTTGAAGGACACGAGCTCATGCTTCAGAAGAAAAGTGTTGGAAAAAAAACAAAAAACAGGAAACTTATGAAGCTGAGTCACGAATAAAAAGTGTATAAACCCTGTAACATTTCCTTTCATCATTCATACTGGTGGTGGTGGTGGTGGTGGTGGTGGTGGTGTGTGTGTGTGTGTGTGTGTGTGTGTGTGTGACACACATCAGCTTTCAACAAGAACTAGGCAGTGCAAGCTTCAGTCTTCACAGTCATATATACATAGTGTGCTTTATAAAGGTATTTTATATTTTTCACTTCTTAACACACTGGATTATAACATAATTTTTTTTTTATTATCAGAGGTAGGAAGGGCCTCTAAGATTCAAACTGAAAATATTCCTGTGCTATGAATCGTTTTTTTTCACCGTGATGTGTTAAGAATTGTGTATAGGTTCAGAGTTACTCATCACTGGAACACACGGCCTCAGCCTGCCCACGCAAAGGGAAGTAACTCCTACTCTGTCCTCGCTTTTCTTAGTAAAGCCTAAGAAGGAGTGATCCGTCTTATTATCTAAGGTCTTTGCCCACACTGCAAGCGCTGACCCACACTGCTTTCTGATTGGATGAAACCAAGTCTGCAGCGCGGCGTCGGCAGCAGAAATAGGACATGTTCTATACGCGGCGTCATAGGATTCCGCCGCCTGGCACCACTGATGCCGTTGCCTGACGCCAGGCACCGATGTCATGCACACGTGGCAGCGCTTTGAAACTGCCGCCGGGAGTGAGATCCGCCGCGCGGCATCATGACGCTGACGCTCGTGTGCATCGGGCCTTATGTCCAAACAAAACTACCACAGACAGGCTGTCGACGCTGGTGTGTTTCACTGCAGAATTAAACCAAACAACAGTAACTGCGGCTGCTTCTCACGATAATAGTGATAATAATGACGATGCTGCGCTTAGAGATGTGCTGGACAAGACAACAAATGCATTTACAACAACTGTACTTCGACAAAGATAGAATATATCGTCAAACCACAACCTCTCACAATGTCTCATAATGGTTTGAAATGGTGTGTGTGTGTGTGTGTGTGTGTGTGTGTGTGTGTGTGTGTGTGTGTGTGTGTGTGTGTGAGAGAGAGAGAGAGAGAGATGATGATGATGATGATGAAACGTTTTACTTATTCAGGATAGAGCATTTAGACATTGCTGCCTGTCTTACATGCTGTCCTGCTATTCTACATTAAAGGGCATTAAGAGAGAGAGAGAGAGAGAGAGAGAGCATGCTCCGGTTGAATCGTGTTCACATTTAGACTGTATGCAAATCAATTATCACAGTGATTTATTTTTTTCAGAGAATAAAATCCCTTACTGATGTACTTTGTGTTGTATTTCTTCACTCCTAAAATCCATCCCTGAAAACCACAACCTCATCTCTGTAGATATGCTACACATTAATCATGCCACACTAAACATTCATCATCATAAACTAACAGGTATCCAACGTCGGCTCCAAAGCTTGCCAGTTCAAATCTCGGGTGGGCAGGAATTTGGTTGGATTTTCCCTACCCAAATCGAGTCAAAATCACGTGCTGACTCGTTCACGGTTCGCTGTCCTTCCCAACTGTACACACGCACACAGTATATCTACAGTGAAAGATACCATTCCAAAAGGGCGGGGCCGCGGAATCAAAAACAATCACACACAAGGCAAGCTGATGAAAAAAAAAATATATAAAAAATGGGTGGCGCTGCGCTGGGCGACGCGCTTTCCCCAGGCAACCCGAATTTTCCAGCAACAGGATAACGAAGAGTGTAAATAAATAAAGAAAGAAATTCACAAGGCCCAGACGCCAGTTTCTGTCTCTGCATGATTATTAATTCTCGTCAACACAGTGACCTCCCCTATCGCTCTCTCGCTTTCCACAGCTGATAACGATTCGCGATCAAACTGAAAATATTGATTTTTGCCGTGTTTGTCCTCTGTTGAGCAGACACGGAAAGAGAGAATCTTAACTGTCACTGCACTGATTTTATCTGCGGGGCGGACAAAGATTTGTTGGCAAATTTACTTGTTGGCAAATTTACCTGGCAAGCGGTCGTGAGATTAGTTACTCAAATACCTGAAAGGCGCTACTGCTGCCCTGACTAGGTACAGAGATACTTCTGTTTTGGAACGGTTGCGGACATGTTGGAAAGGGAGGTAAAATGTAAACAAACTGTTACGACTGTTGTCGTAGCTGGCAGAGAATGAGTTAACGGGGTTAATTCTGCCAGTCTTCTGCTCGCAGGTCGTTTTGAGCTGTTCTCGTGGTATCCTTCATCACACCACTTAGACACCTGGGCAGTGACAGCGTCTGTAATGCTGGCACTTAACCAACAGAAGCGTACTCGATGACGCGGCGACCTCACTGAACGCTCCAGTAGCGCAACTAACAACAGTCGTAAAATCCGACTGTTCGACCGCTCGCGCGAAGTGTAAACAATACTGTATAACATTCAGAGCTGTACTAATCATCAAGAATGAGTATTCCAAGCGTACACGCGCACACGATCGGAAGTGGTCCTAAACATAAGCTGGCTTAGCAAAGACGGAATTAGTCCGTTTAAGATTTCGAGCGTACAGGCGCATCCACGTGACTGTGCAACTGTACCCAAACATGCTGTGTCATCTGTTGTGCCTAGTTAAGTTGGAATATAATAATGATAATAATAATAATAATAATAAAGGGTATTTGTGGCGCCCCATCTCACACGAGCTCAGGGCGCGTACATAAACTACACATAACATAAAAACAACGTATATAACACACGTGGACTCACGTGTATATTGTTTTCTACCCCAAGACCAACAAGTCTTCACCGAGCCTGCAGCATCGTTTCGACCAAGCTTGTTGAGTTCTTCTTGCTCACTTCACTTTATCCATTTCACGTCTGTGTACAGACACTTGCCCTTAGAATAACTGATGTGCTTGTGAAATTGGAGACTTCTGCTTTATCAGCTGTGGAAGTAATTAAGCCTTAGAACTACTTATTAATTCGTGTGATTGTCTGATTGTTTTTGTGTATAAAAGGTCTCAGTCAAAAGAATAATTATTTGCTTGTGTGTATGAAAGGGAGTGAATGACATCTGCATGCGTGCCTTTCTGAATGTCTGTGATGTGAAAGCGGAGTGAAAGTGTGAGACTGCATTACGTTACAATGATGGCGACCCAAACTTGCCATCTCGCGCGAGTTTGCACTGGGCCGAGATGACATGTTTGAGTCAAATTGGGGTTGGCCGAGTAGACTTGTCAAACCTGTCATCTCGGCCCTATCCAAACTCGGCCAACTCTAAATTCGACCCCAAAACACGTCATCTCGGCCCATTGCAAACTCGGCCGAGATGACAAGTTTGGGTCGAATTAGGGTTGGCCGAGTTTGCAATAGGCCGAGTAGACTTGTCAAACCTGTCTCCTCGGCCCAATTCAATCTCGGCCAACTCATAAATTCGACCACAGATCATGTCATCTCGGCCCAGTGCAAACTCGGCCGAGATGACAAGTTTGGGTCGAATTAGGGTTGGCCGAGTTTGCAATGGGTCGAGTAGACTTGTCAAACCTGTCATCTCGGCCCCGTGCAAACTCGGCCAACTCTAAATTCGACCCCAAAACACGTCATCTCGGCCCAGTGCAAACTGGGCCGAGATGACAAGTTTGGGTCAAATTAGGATTGGCCGAGTTTGCAATGGGCCGAGTAGACTTGTCAAACCTGTCATCTCGGCCCAATTCAATCTCGGCCAACACTAAATTCGACCCCAAAACATGTCATCTCGGCCCAGTGCAAACTCGGCCGAGATGACAAGTTTGGGTCGAATTAGGTTTGGCCGAGTTTGCTATGGGCCGAGTACACTTGTCAAACCTGTCATCTCGGCCCGATCCAAGCTCGGCCGACTGTAAATTCGACCCCAAAACACGTCAACTCGTCCCAGTGCAAACTCGGCCGAGATGACAAGTTTGGGTCGAATTAGGGTTGGCCGAGTTTGCAATGGGCCGAGTAGACTTGTCAAACCTGTCATCTCGGCCCGATCCAAGCTCGGCCGACTGTAAATTCGACCCCAAAACACGTCAACTCGTCCCAGTGCAAACTCGGCCGAGATGACAAGTTTGGGTCGAATTAGGGTTGGCCGAGTTTGCAATGGGCCGAGTAGATTTGTCAAACCTGTCATCTCGGCCCAATCCAAACTCGGCCAACTCTAAATTCGACCTCAAAACATGTCATCTCGGCCGAGTTTGACTATACTACTCACACACGCACAGACACACACATAGACAGACAGACATTGACTCAGACACACGCATACTTGAATGTCACACACACACACACACACACACACACACACACACACACACACACACACACACACACACACACACCCTTCCATATACGTGCAGTAACGTTTATTCAAGAGTGACAAGTTTCCGCGCCTGTGACGCTGATTTGACAATTCGCATGGCCAGAAGTAAGTTGTAAAACTAGACATGTTACATGATACAGGCTGCTTCAATATCGTCACAGTTATTTATACATTAATTTTGTTAACGAGCATAGTTACTGCACATGTGGGTGAAACAGAATGAAAAGAAAAATGATGACAATGTAAAACAACATAAATGATACTGTTGAACACAGGGGAAAAAAGTCTTACTGTCATCCTCTATAAATACTAGTTGCCTATAGTCAGATATTCACAACAGACATGACAAAACTTAACCAACCCTTGCGTACATCTGTGTGTGTGTGTGTGTGTGTGTGTGTGTGTGTGTGTGTGTGTGTGTGTGTGTGTGTGTGTGTGTGATAACGATCCTTCATTTTGCAACGGAACCATTTTCAAACTTGTCGTTGCTACACTACCATAAAAAGAAAGAAAATTGAAAAGAAGAAAATGTAGAATAGAAAAAAAAGTATAAGACCAGGAGATCAAACAATATGTAGATATACATAATACAGAACGTACTATCAGGAACAAAAACAGAGAGAGAGAGAGGTGGGGGTTTCGGAGTTTAACGCCCACTTCCACCACGTGTGTGAGAGAGAGAGAGAGAAGAGAGAGTGAGAGTCAGGTAAACATGTTTTCAGGATTTCCATGGCTCCTGGAAAGGGTGGGCGAAACAAGTAGCCCCGTGCAGTACTTTCAGTGCTACCCACAAAATATTCTGACCTGTCATAACTTACGTAGTGAAAAGGACATGTCAGAACTGATGCTATACAAAAATGAAGTGCCCGTACAGTGGAACAGTGCATTTTCTTTACAAAATGCAAAAATATAATCTCATGTATCAATTGGATGTTTTGTACAACCACTTCAGTAAATGGACGTAACTAATTGAACAACAGATGTGCGCGAGCGCGCACGTGTGTGTGTGTGTGTGTGTGTGTGTGTGTGTGCGCGCGCGCGTGTGTGTGTGTGCGTGTAAAATGGTTTCTCACAGAGGATTTGTGAGCTTAGGACGTATCATAGTCTGAAATGGAATAGTACATAACACGAATGCACAGTCATAACATGAAATCACACCAAATCTTCCAAGTGCCCTAAAAGATTTACGTAGTCTCTGTACGCAAATTTCATGCGCAGATCTCGACACCACGACATGCATATCATTATTTTATGATACGAAGGTGGTACGGATAAAAGGTGTGTGTGTGTGTGTGTGTGTGTGTGTGTGTGTGTGTGTGTGTGTGTGTGAGAGAGAGAGAGAGAGAGAGAGAGAGAGAGAGAGAGATGTAAGGGGAGAGGGGGACACAAAAATCCTCAACGTGCAACAGGTGATGATTACAAAGAGTCGAAAATTACAGAAGAAATCTTTGAGAGGTCTACATGGGTGTGTTTAATGTTTTTATAATGTTTCTCTCGTGCACATATCAGAGTCCTTGGGAAAATGGCCATTAATTTTGGGTCGAAAACAACTAGAAAAAGGTGAATGCTATTGCGGGTTTAACGTCTTTTTCCACCATAACAGGATGGGGCAAGACGGGGCAATGAGGAAAAAGGCATCACAAAGTTTTGGCTCTGAAAAGGGATTCGAACTCATGACCCGAGCAATAAAAATCCTTCACACACGACTATCCCGAGTTCCATTGATTCAGATACAGAGGAAAAAACAACAACAACAACAACAAACAACAAACAAAAGCACACAAAGAACCCAAACATAAACCCCGAAATGAAATTCGAAATATTATGTTGTATGTGTAATATTAAAAATTGTTCAGACATGGTCCGCGGGGCCTTTGAACGTTGTAACACCTCATCGGTGACAAAAAGGGCATCATGTACAACTTGTACAAGTGCATCTATAGGATTGACGTGAACAACATCAAACAACATCGTTAGCAAGGTAGAATATCATGAAACAACAAACTCCAGTTGTCAACAGGTGAATATCACACTGAACAATGTAGAAATAGGTGAATATCGGTTCAATATTACACAGACCTGGAGAGGCAAGACCTTATTTGGCTTAGATGCATGACCAGGTCTTCAAAAACAAGGAAGTGTTCATAGAAAACGTTCCCAAGCATTAATGTGCACAAGATATGCAAAGCCCCATTCGAAGTTACTCTTAATTTCTTCCGGAAGGGTTGTTTCCCTTCAACTATAAATAGCAACCACAAGGTGTTTCTTTTTAACTGTAGATCATTGAAGAGAACACTTTTTATTCCTAATTTTCTTTTGCATTGCATATCCTGAGAAAATGCCAGTGTTAAAGTTTGTCATAGACAGACAGACAGAGACAGTCGACGGAGGGCTAAAACACAGACTCACACAAGTGGGCCAAAAATGTAGAAACAGGTAAATATTACACTGACAAATCTAGAAACAGGTGAACATCAGTCCAATAACACATTGAACAATGTAGAAACTGGTGAATATCGGTCTAATATTACACTGAAAAATAGGTGAATATCAGTCCAATATTACACTGAAAATTGTAGAAACAGGCAAGTGCGTGGACGGCCGGGCTGATGATGATATGATAACAGTTTGTTCTGTACAGTTATCACGTCAGTACATATGCAGCGACAAAGTACTATCAAAGCAATATTACACGAGTATATCAATAGCTCATAATTTGAATGGTTGTTATTTAACATGTGATAAATTAATTGTATACTGAAATAAAATGAAATAAAGTCAGGGTTTCTCACCCGCCTCAGACATGAACCATTGTCCGAGTCATTTTCGAAAATGTCCCATTACTTTCTCAACAAGCAGGACATGTGTCCTATCATTTCTGCGCCATGGTGAACAGTACACAGGACACAATGTCCTATAAATAAATGTCCTATATGTTACGATCAGCCAGGACATGTGTCCTGTTACAGTTCACACGGATGTGAAGCCCTGTTAAGTAATGAAATAAATGTGTCGATGCGATCTTGGGAGACTACGATCAACCGTTTCGGTTTTTGTTAAGACTTTTGATACACCTCTCAGTAAAATGCTTACAACGCAAGAACACATTTAGGAAAAAAAAAGAGAGAGAAAAAAGTCAGCTATATTTGATGCTCTCAAGCGATTACTTCACACGCTGTAAACGATAGAAAGCGACAAATTATCAAACACTTTAACTACCCAGGTAAGGTGCAGACCATTGTTGCAAACGCAATTCTTACACATACTATGAAAGCTTGTGAATGTAAATTTATCACAAAACATAATGGTTTTCTGCAAAAGGGATATCTACTGTACAACTTTGTGCCTGTACGGTTGCAGTAACGTTGTGGACATTACGGAAGAA
The DNA here is from genome assembly GCA_018292915.2 of Batillaria attramentaria. Classification (NCBI taxonomy): domain Eukaryota; kingdom Metazoa; phylum Mollusca; class Gastropoda; family Batillariidae; genus Batillaria; species Batillaria attramentaria. The sequence continues at coordinate 397,826 of JACVVK020000128.1, read as the reverse complement.
CAACCAAATCACGAAAAAGCTGTTTACTTTTAGGCGTTAGAACAAAAGTTTAGCAGAAGCCAAGCACTGACATCACAGAAAATATGACCCAGTCTAACATCCAGCATACAGGAAGCACATTCAGTATCTTAAGTGCCCTCGGGATATTTTTTTTTTAAACAAAAATTGGGGAATTAGAATTAAAAAAAACAACAACAAACAATCAAACTAGTATCACCGAGGCAGTCTACTTGTTTAAGAAGTTAAGACTCAAAACTGAACCAGGCACGACCTAACGAGTGCTTGTCTCTTGAAACGATGCTATGTTATAATAAACCTATGAGCGGCAGGGCATTTGTTATAGTTTGATATATCAACTGTAGGCTGCCGGTATGTTTTAATATGCTTCATAATTTAGACATACTGTAGCTACAAAAGAAAGGAACAAGGACATGAAGAGGAAAAGTACAAACCCTTAATTGTTATTGTTGAGTATATTGCAAAATAGTTTCAAAGGTATGTTGTTTCCTTTGGAGGAAAACCGATACTAGTAATAACAAGAAAATAATAAAATTAAAAGGCTGTTAGTTTGTATAAGAACGGAATTTTCAACGTTGTAACTAAAATAATTCAAAAACGCCTTTACATTTTCTAAAACTCGAGACAGTTTTGGAGGGCATTCCTGAGTTGAATGGCTGTCAGTTAGTGCAGAAAACCGCCTTTTTCATTACAGCTCATAACTGTACAATCCAACGTCCATTTACAAAAAGGAACACAGAGAAGCTAACTGTACAGGAACTAACGTCCTCTTATAGTGTTAGAGGAATACGCACCCCAGTACATTTCAAGAAATGCTCAGTATCAGGATACACACGTACGATTCAAGACACTGAATTAAAACAATCATATACGCGAAGACATTTGATATGTTCATATGCAGATGGACAACTGCGCATCTTCAGACATGATACAGACATTGATCCTGGCCGCATTTCTGAAATCTTCAGCTGAAACTAAACTGTGACAAACGCCCTTTCTTTTTGCATTCTGTCTCCTGGACTTAATGACAGTGTTGTGTCAATTTCCACGGATGTTACGGTAATGCTATATACGGTAATATCTCTTCTCAACGAGAAGCACAGAGTGCCATAATCACTGTGATGTATTGTAATAAGCTGCTGTTTCCGCTTCTGTGATGCTTGTGATACTTGTCTGTGATTTTTTTTTTTTTTTTGCCTCATGCTTATAATTCTCCGGTTAGTCACCAAGTGCAGGATATGTGTGTGTGTGTGTGTGTGTGTGTGTGTGTGTGTGTGTGTGTGTGTGTGTGTGTGTGAGAGAGAGAGAGAGAGAGAGAGAGAGAGAGAGAGAGAGAGAGAGAGAGAGTACAATTATATGAATTTAGTGATCTTAACTTCTTTATGTGTCTTACGCTCGCCCGCATGAATTGCCCTACGGGGATAAATAAAGTATTTTTGACTTGACTTGACTTGACTTGCTATAACCGTTTGCATTATTAAACTAATGTGTCGTGTCATATGATTGGCTACACGTGTTTCCGATCATTTAACTGGCTGGTATGTGCTCATCTGAGGCAGAGCTATGTAAGCAGGGGACCAACTGGACTGGAGTGGCAAGAATAGCCCAGAACAGAGTGCGATGTCGAAGGGTTGTCGATGGCCTATGCTCCACTTGGAGCCAGGGGCCTATGTAAGTAAGTAAGTATGTGCTCATGAGTCATGATGTGAGCTTTTCTGAAACAAACAAACAAACAAAGATCTATACGCAGTGTCTGATGTTAAGAACAATATTTAGGTGCAGCCCACTGTCATACTGTATCAGTACCTCGCAATTTGCACAGGAATACTGAAGGGCAAGAAAGGTCTTGTCCAGATCACGAAATACAGCCTGCATTGCTCGAAAGAGGCCAGCTTACTGAATTGAAAGACAGTACCAATTGTATTTGTTTTCCATAAAAAATTTGTCCTGCACAGGACCAGTCTCTTTCACATTTTGAGGTTAGTAGTTTACACGTTTCGACCGTACAGTTTGTTTTAGAACATTCACTATCATCATGATCATGATGTTTGTAAGAATGTATTGTATGACTATGTGTATGAAATGTATGTAATGTGAATGTCACGTTCTGCTTTTGGAAGGCGTCCAGAGCTTCAGCAGGAGGTTAGGCGCCTAAAAATCCTCATTATTATTATTATTAACTTTTTTTAAAAACGTGAAATAAACTGCCTATTGGACTCAGTTTTTTTTTCCACACATCTTAGTCTGCTTCGAACCTGAACTGTACATTTCATCCCTGACAGAAACTGTTAGATCTAAAAACACGCGGACTGTGTGTTGTAATTACTGACGACACAAGAGTCTCTCAGACGAGTTGTTGAAGATGTTTTGAAGTTGTCCGTTGCCCTAACATCAGATTCAGACGTCCAGATGATCAGCTGCGCTACACACATTTCTGTCTGACTTTCCGAAAGAGAGATTCTACAATCTCCACCAGTCCACACAGAGAGACTTTCTTTCCGATGACGTGGGTCGTCAGAAGGCACTCAGCATGAAGGTGAGGGTCCTCATTCTGAGCTGGACGATAAGTGAAAACGAGGTCCAGGAAGTGACGTTAACCTTCCGCAGAAAACCGTGACCTGCAGATGTGAATACATTTTCTGTTATCGGTTAGAGCGATTAAAAGAGACTGTTTACCCACCAGAACCCGACTTGTACTAGTACGTTAATACAATCTAAAGATATGTATGTGCTCATGTTTATAAATAACTAGCAGCGTACCCGGCTTCGCTCGGGTATACATGTATACCAGTTTACTTGTTGTTACTT
>JACVVK020000128.1:360000-390000 GCA_018292915.2 Batillaria attramentaria | reverse complement strand
GTTTAATAACGTTCAGGAGGTAGGAGAGTGACAGTGGGTGCTTTGAGCAGCAACGAGAACCGTGCTTACATAGAGGTGTTTTCTAATTTTCGGGTTTGGTGACCCCAATCCCTTACCCCCCACCCACCCCCTCCCCCCACCCCTCCACCCACTCCCACCTTTACAAAACCCAAAACAAATAAACAACAGACAAACAACAACAACAACAACAACAACACCACCACACCGAAAAAAACCCAAACTAAAAACCAAAAACACAAACCCCAAACCAATCCATGGAAACAAACACAGCAAAACAAAAACAAATCACACACACACACACACACACACACACACACACACACACACACACACACACACACACACAAGCAGATCCTTGATTATCTTTTTTTTCAAGCTGTGTAAACGCCTTACAGTCTACACGGGAGGTCTACACGGGAACCGCGATAGTCGAATGGTAGAGCGTTGAACTTTCAACGCTCGGGGCTTGAGTTCGATTCCCGGCAGGGGTCAAATACTTGTGCTGACCTTATTCTCGTTGCCCCCGTCTTTGATATCACCTATGCTTGGTGGAAAAGGACGCTAAACTCCAAAATACCCAACACCCACCCGACAGTCTACACATACAAAACAACAACAACAACAACAACAACAACAACAACACCACGACCAGCCTACTGCAAGCTTCATAAATACGAAAACAAAACTACCCCTGAGCCTGGGTCAGTTCTGACCCACAAACCAGTAAAAGCATCCAGTGTGTTCCACGAACTTACCGCCCGTATCCGCTTGAACGTGTCCTTGTCAATGTTGGCGAAAATGTTGGTCTCGGGGTTGGACAGGATCTGGAAGGCGACAGCACAGTGGTGGTTCTCCAGCGGTGAAATGTCGTTATAGCGGATTGCAAGCTCCGTCCGCGCGTTGATCTGATATCTAAAGAAACAGAAACCAGTTTCAAATGTAGAAAGAGAAACCGGTTTCAAACGGAGACACAGAATCTAGTTTCCAACGTAAACACAAAAACCAACTGCAAGCGGAGGAAAAAAAGAAGAAAAAAAAAAGAAGAAGAAAAGCTTTTAGAGGAGAAATACACACCATTGTGACATCACAGAACAGAAATCATGATCAAATTTGGAATCAGAAACCGGTTTTAACCACAGAAATTGAAATCCGATGTGAAAATGGACACCAGTTTCAAATGAAGAAATATAATCTATTTTCAAGCAGAAAAAAATAAAAAGCAGCTTCAATTTTGCAATCAGAAACCAGATCCTAGAGGGGAAATAGAAATCAGTTTCAGAGAAACAGGAACCAGTTTCAGAGAAATAGAAATCAATTTTAGAGAAATACAAACCGGTTTCAGAGAAAAGAAACCGGCGCAATTTTAAACAGATTAACGTGTCCCATTGAAATTCCACAATAATACAAAGAAAACAAACAAACAAACAAACAACAACAGAAACAGCAACAACCCCACAAAATCACTGAATTATTGATCAAATCCTGGAATACCCGGATTCTAACAATTACATATATGTTTGAATAAACTACATAACGAAAACCAGTCCGTCAAAACCTTCATCCATTCAAGCTTGTGACGTCATTACACGCGCAAATAATAACTTAACCTCAGCCACTGACCCATACCATGTAACACACAGACCATATAATCAACGCCAAAAGATCAAGGCGCAGATAGCTGTATAAGACAGGCAGCCATCTTGTATCGACCACGTCTGTCGCAACGCACTTTCGGCAGCTGCCCGTTTTGCCCGTGCAGTGACAGCGGTCGTAGATGATACATGTCATCCAATTTTCGTCAACCGGCAACAGCAAATTTCCTAATAACCGGAGACAAAAACCAAGGGCCCCTGGGCACAGCATTGACGTCGGGGCAGAAATGATTGGCGTCCATCTTGAAACTACCGCCATGTCAGAGACGGACAGACTGACTGGCTGACGTTAACTGAATTTCAGTTTAGTTTTCTACACCCGTGTTGTTTGTATTGCTATTTTGGGAGAGGGTGATGATAACGACGACGACGACGACGATGACGACGACGATGATGATGATGATGACGATGATGAAAGGTTGTCTGCCCTCAAAAAAGCTATGAATACCTTAAACACGACTAAGGTACGCTCAAATATTTTTCTAAAAAAAAAAAAAAAAAAAGAGGAGGAGGAGGAGACGACGACGAAGAAGAAGATGTGGAACTGGTTTGTTGGAAATCTTCTCAATCCGATTTTATCGTGTAGATATATATATATCAACTCTGTTGTACCGAAGAAATGTCACTGAACCAGCCAAACGACGTTAAACTCCCAAACACCCATCCCACTCACCCCACTGAAGCAGCCAAACGACGTTAAACTCCCAAACACCCGTCCCACTCACCCCACTGAAGCAGCCAAACCAAGAAAAGAAACCACAAGAACTACATCAAAAACGAAAACAACAAAACCTAAGAAGACAAAGGAGAAGAATTAAAAAAAAAAGACGGAAGAGAAGGAGAGGACGAAGAAAACATAGGAAGCAGATAAAGAAGAAAGAGGAGAATAAGGATGAGAATAAGAGGAAGAACGACAACACAACGAAAGAGATTTGCAGAAAAGCGAGCACACAAAACATTTTGGGCGCCATAAAAAGGACAGTACAGCTCCCTACCCCGACCCCAACCTTTGATCGATGCATTCATCCACGGTCCACCCCATCCATCGTCGAACAAACCAACTCACATTAATATAACTCACCGCACACAGACCCTCCCCCCAAACAACAACGTCCAACAACAACCAACAACAACATCATCAACAAACACACAAACAAACAAGGGTGGGTGGGTGGGGTGTTTGGGGGTTTAACGTCCTTTTCCACCACATAGGGCGATATCAAAGACGGGGCAACGATGAAAAAGCCAGCACAAATATTTGGCCCCAGCCGGGATCGAACTCACGACCCGAGCATTAGAAGTCCAACGCTCTACCATTCGACCACCCCGGCTCCCCCAAACAAACAAGGAAACCAAACAAACCAAACAAAAACAAAACCAAACACCACACAAACATGCAGAAAAGCAACACAGCATCCCCGCCTCTCTCTCTCTCTCTCTTACTCTGTCTGTCTGTCTCTCTCTCTGTCCCTGTCTGTCTGTCTGTCTGTCTGTCTGTCTGTCTGTCTCTCTCTCTCTCACACACACACACACACACACACACACACACACACACACACACACACACACACACACACACACACTCGACTCACGTGTTGTTGTAACCCGGGTGGTCCAGATCGTGACAGACAGCTGCGGTCAGCAGTATCCCCAGGTCCTCTTTACTCATACGTTCCCACAGCTTGCACAAGTGGATCATCCCGTACATCATCTGGCTGACGCAGAAACAGTGCCGGAAGTTGTGGAACGGGTTGTTGCGGTAGTTTTCCTGCACGCACAGCTGTAAACAAAACAAAAAAATGTTGTACGATAACTTAACTCTGATAAGCCCATGCTAAAATCAAAGTGCAACACTCCCACTAAGACAGATTTAAGCCCATAAACAGACATAAACTCATTATGAATTTTTTTCGTGATGGCACTGGTGCACAAACCCAAACTTACTCGGTAGGAATTGAGTTAACTATATAAAACCACGATTTGAGTCTGAAGTCACTTTTTGAAGTTTTTGAGGTTTTGATATGATCTTACAGGTTTTTTAATGCTGAATCCAATGGTGAAAACCAGATTAAAATCGGATAATTATTTTTGAAGTTATGATCTGTTGAAATGACGTACCCCATGAAACAAAATAGCCACCTCGGTCGGAAAATCGGGTGTTGCACATTATCGCCATTCGCCATTATCGCCATTATTAAAGAGTGATGTTATTGAATTTAGCTGAGGGAGGTGGGGTTGAGAAAAAGTGGCGGGGGGGGGGGGGGGGGGTCGTCATGGCAACATCAATCAATTATATGTTTTGGTGAAGGTAAAGGTTATAATTTTCTCTGTGAGGAGGCTTTGGCTTTTTGGCTTTGGTTGGGATTTGAACTCGAAAGCAGAGCACTAACACCAGAACGTCTCTCCTGCTCGGGTATCCCGGCAACCCGAGCAGGTTTAGTTAAGGGCCCGTATGTAAAACTCGAGGTTAATTTAACCCACGGCTACGGGCCTAACCCAGACTAGGACAAAAGAAACCCAAAAGCAAAATTAATTTTTTAAAAAAGGAAGCGAAGAAAGGAAGCAAAAATCCTTCTATAACGGCTTAGGCACCTTGCTGGAAGGGGCCCTCTCCTTGATTTAAAACAACAACAACAACAACAAAAACAACCCAGAAAATTTCACCATAGAACTAGTTTAGTTCGAGGTTAGACTCTAACCCGGGGCTAAAATCCCTAACCTCGACTTCTACATGCGGAGCCAGTAATCTAAAGCTCATCCCAGGAGAACTACAACTACTTCACCAGACCACGACAATGGTAAGTACAGTACTAGGCATATTTAGTAGGACTGAGCAGCGTAACCCATTTGCATGTAAATTAGACACGTGAGGGGTAACATTACTTTATCACAGCGGGTTAGCCGCTCGCGGCCTCTGCCGTGTAAGTCTACTTTACATGTAGATGGGTTACGCTGCTCAGCGTACTACTAAACAGGCGTAAGGACACAAATTGCGCGTAGTTGTTTGAAGTAACCTGTTTTGCAGGTGTGCTCGTTGTAGTGATTTTTGTTGTCAAGAAAAAGCGTGATTTTCGTGAGTTCGTATTCGGTAGGGCAAGGTGCATGCCAGGGGGTAGCACGAGGAAGGCGGGATGCCAGTGAAGCTGGGACTTTTTGAGAGAGACAAAGTTGACAAGAGAGACAAAGTTGACGTGAGTGGATTTGGGTGATGTGGCTTTCTGGCCCAAACAGAAAGCAGACAAGCATTACTCCAGCGAGGCCTGAGCGGAAAGGAGACATTCAATTTTTTTTTCTTAAACTCCTGTCAGGTACGTGCCCTTGAATGGTCTGTGCATAGCATTTTTAGGGGTGACTATGATGCCTGAAGCTAATAGGGAATATAAAGGCATTTTGAGGTTTGGTGAATATTGAGGTATTGTTTACAACACGCCTGTTAACACCACGTATGACTTACCAGCCATCGTTTGAGTGTGATGGGGTTGATATTGAACTCGTGCACGAGACTCAGTTCATGGTACATGTGTTCCAGCAAACTCAGCATCTGCAACATCCACGATTCAACATCTACTGGGTAAACAAAGAGCTACAAACATGGTTAAGCTATTTTTCTGTTGAAATCCATATACTTTTTATCAGTTGTGTGTCTTATTAGTATGCGGGACAGAACTGCAATTTCCCAAATCTGGGATCAATAAAGTATTCTGTATTCTGTATTCTTGCCAGGTTACCATCCTCCAACCCCCTCCCCAATTAAAAAACAATCACTGAGACAATTGTGGACAATATCTTATACACAGCACCTACCTTGTTATGACCATATTTCAGAACAATTTCAGAAAACTAAGAATAACGGCTAGAATCTGTGCGAAATCAAACGCATGAGGCATGATACCTGATACAGTTCCAAGATGTTTTGCAAATCAAAAGAAGATCATAATCTGCCGCACAATACGCGATGCTGATACTGTGTGTTATAAAGAAATATCAACCCAAGAATGTCATGACCTGCCGCATTATCTGCAATGACGACAGCGTGTGTTATACGGAAACATCCATACAAGAATATCATGACCTGTCACATTACCGGCAATAATGATAGTGTGAGTTATACGGAAATAACCATACAAGAATATCATAACCTGTCACATTATCTGCTATGTTGATGGCGTGTGTTATAAAAATATATCCCTACCTCATTTGGTTCCCAGTGCCAAATGTCGAAGGTCGGCTGCTTGAGATAGTCTATCGTTTCTTGAGAGAGTGTGTACTTCAGAAGTAAAAGAAGAAAAGAAGATAGAGCATTAAAAATCAATACAAATGGTTTTGCTTTCCTCTCTGTGAAGGATTGAGCGGCTTAACCACACTATAGCTATCCCAAGAAACTTCATGACAAATCAGGAACACGTTCCTTAGGGGCTGCGTGTCCTAATCGAATAAAACATAGGTGCTTTTGTTCAGAACAGACTGAAAATCAATGAATGTGGACTCTATTTCTTTTGCCGTCAGGAGTTGTGACAAAGAACGACAAACTGCGAAATTTTGTCGGTATAAATATTTCAGTACATTGAAAACGTGTGTATGATGGGGTTTCCACACGAGAAATCCTTGCATACTGGAGTACAACGAATAGAATATTAGAAAGTCAATTACGTAAATCACTATCATAATAAATACTTGAATAAGTTAAAATGATCTCCATGTTCATAAAAATAACGATTCTCGACTAAACTACAGTTTGAGACAATCTGCCAAGCAGACAAAAATGGAAATGTGTTTTTTTGCATATACAGGATTCTGAAAAGCCTATTAGTTCCTGTTTAGCCCTAATGCCATTTCAAAATAGAATGATATATGTCTAAAAATGTTCCATGGAAAAAACTGCAAAGAATTTGGAAATGTATACTTGCGTATAATTTACAAACACATTCGTACTCTGTAACCGACCCCCACACACAGCAAAGCAAAAAACAAAACAAGGCAAACACAAAGGCATAAAAAGCGAAAGAACTGCCACGTTACTGCTTCACAATAGTAATGCATAAAAAGCCACAAATCCCTTACTTATTTGCTTCTCTAGGTTATGTTATGAACAAAATGTGACAGCTGTCAAAAGGAAGTAACAAACGCTAAGTAAATATATACGTACATTCAATCAGTTCAACAATATTAACACAGACATTAACGAGACACAAAGAAGTTAAAGATAGCTTTTCTGTTCTGCATTATCGATGACTGCTCCTCAATTAAAAAACGAACTTTTCACTGATTAGAAGAATGGCAGTTGTAACTTTTTGCTAAATAGCTAGGACTAAAGATTTAGCTAAGGTAATGTGTTAACCACACAATGAAAGCAAATATACACATACTACAGCCAAAGACCCTACATTGATAAAGACAGTAACAACTTTTGTTTTGCCTCTAGCTTTGCACACTTCCTAACGCGCCTCATCCTGATGGCAAAGCCTGGGAATGCCAACTCAAAAACAAAAAATGAAAAAAAATTGTTTAAATTTTGAGGTGGGGACTAACGGTATTAACAACTAAACAGCTTACAGAAAGCTGACAAAATGAAAAGAGAAAAACTGTGACTACATGTATTTATATGTATGGGCTGAACGATCACAGCATCAGTAGCTGGACAGATTACTGTAATCCTGAGTAAAGGACATTCCTTTATCTTCATCACTTTAGGGTCTTTGATGCCAACGACACGAACACTCCAACACAGTACACACACACACACACACACACACACACACACACACACACACACACACACACACACCATGTGGACAAATCTGAACACACAGTGAGGTTACTCAAGCAACATATGCATACAATGTTAGTAAAGGATTCTTTGTAAAGATTGCATCTATGTTAATGAATGAGATAAAGTGTTAGTAAAACACACCATTTACCAGAAGGTGCCCATTAACTGACGACAAAAACAGATGACAGTTTAGAGCAAAGTGGAGGGTCGGGTGGGGGATCTGGGAGGGAGGGGAAGGGGATACTACTATGATCGTCACGAGTGTTTGTGCGGAATGCACAGACCCCCTAGAAAGATGAACAAAACCCCCGAAAAATCCAATGCAATTTGTAAATGGTCAAAAGTGACCCTTAAATCCAACGAGTACTAAGCATCAGAAAATTGGAAGGTGGACGCTTCGGAGCTTATGTCGTAGGGCGGAGGGTTAAGTCTCGTAGAAGAAAAGCCGTATTTGCTAGCATAGTGAAAGAAGCATAGGTCACGTGTCGTAGTGTGGCATGGGACAAAACTGATGGCTTCTACAATCCGCACTAGACGCATTTAAAAAGAAGTGCGCCCTGTTCAGTGACAATTTGACAAAGCTGAACATATCCCAGCATTCCTGAACGCGGTACAACAGTCGCTCACAGTGCATACTACGATATACAACTGGCGTATCGCCATTTCCATGGTACCCTACCACCTTATTTGTCCGCTTCACTCTGCACCCACAATCCGTCACGTGCTCTCCGCTCATCCAGTGAAAAGCTTCTCAAAATTCCAAAGAGAAATTTGAAATCCTTTGGCGAACGCTGTTTCCGGTTTACCACCCCAACAGTCTGGAACTAACTGCCTGCTAGCGTGAGACAGCAACTTATTCTGTCATTTTTCAAACCAGAGCTTAAAACCCATCTGTTTTAACTTGTCTTTTTTCTTGATGGTTTTACTAACCGTGGTTCCTGCTGTTTTAGGATGTGTTCTATGTGCGTGTGACAGGTGTCTGAATGCGAAATGAGTTGATGTATTTTAAAGAATTGCGCTGTGTAAATTAATGTGATTTCTTTTTATCATTTTGTAAAAACGCAGGCAAAATACTGAAAACAGCACCAATTTCAACCCAACAACTGAAATTTTCGAACCGTAAGCATTTTCCTGAAGATGATAATTATAGGAAGATTTTTTTTTTTAACAAAAGAGGATGCGTGTTTTAATTAGCGTTTTTGTCTTTTCCAAATTAAGCTAGGCCAAGTATAAACACTTTCTAATAAACCTAACAAGAAAAAAATATTGTTTGGGACTTTTGTATTTTCTGAATTCATGAACACGTGACACATGAATAAGATAATTATCAATCATGGATGAATGAAGGATGCTATACTCTTTGATGTTCTCACGAATCTTTCTTTTTTTCTCTCTCTCTCAATGGAGGAAGTAGAATTTTCTAATTAACAAAATCTGTTCTTTTTTTCTCTCAATGGAGGAAAGAGAATTTTCTAATTAACAAAATCTGTTCTTTTTTTTCTCTCAATGGAGGAAAGAGAATTTTCTAATTAACAAAATCAGTTCTTTTATCACGAATGAAAATGTATTACGGCAATGCTTTCCATAACCCGATCAAACAGGAACACTGTATGTAGATTAATTACGCAGAAGTGGAGCACAGTAAAGTGAAGAGTAAGCATCTCGTCCGTAGCATGCAGTACAGTAGTCTGATTCAGGAGGCCTGAGTCACATTCCTACATTCCCAAAAGGCTGTTTGGAACATTGTGGGGCGGCGGGGACTTTGACAGTGTGTCAGTTGGGTGGCAACTTGGGTTGGAATCAAAGGTGTCACAACCATACAATCCTACCGTGACACTGCAAACGTTAGAAATCCCGAACGAAGTCGCTGCACGTTTTCTGTGGTGCCCTACACGTCCGTAAAGGCTGAAATTATAGGTGTGGGAAATCCGAGACAACGAAAATGGATTGTACTGTTTACTGATGGCGGCTGATACAACCTTTCACCGAGAGATCGTGCATCAACGCTTGAAGCACTCATCTACCCGCGCGGAAACAACTTTTTAACAGTAGGATGTATTCCTTTTCAGGTTCTTCTTCGTTTCAGTTTTGCTTTGTTGCTCTCTGCTGCACGCGATGCGCCATGAGTAGAAGATTTCCAACCGTGTTTTCCCATTAGTGCGGCACAAACTCTCGTTTGTAGTAAACGAACTAGTAAGACGGCATCTCTCTGCACATTTCACAGGGGTTTTCATGGCTTGACCCAGAGGGTAATGGTGTGTGAGACGCCATGAGATAGACCTGGACTTGGCTTGAACTCTGCAAAGTCGCACGGGTTTTCCCTCTATCTGGTTGCTGCTTATTTAGATCCAGCTAGCTTTTACTGGCGATACGTGGCTCCTACCAAAATGTTTAGCTAAGCTGGCTCACAATTACACTGACAGAATGCAGGCTGAAAACAGATTCTTGTGCCTGACTGTGCTCAAATTCATTTTAACCCAAGATTTACACGGTCTCTTGACAGCCGCCCATTTTCTACAAAGCTACAAGAAAGAGAGAGGGAAAAAAACCCTCTTTCCTCTTAGTCTTAGATCCCCGAGGAAATGCAATTCACAAAAACCAGCAGCTTTGATGTGAACGGAGACAAATGGCCAATGCAAGAAAGTAAATAACCTCTTTCCAATAGTGGAATTCTTCGTGACTTCAAAGAGCAAGGCTGGAATAGACGAGACACGTTTTATGCGGACAGCAGAGTTTTGAAATTGACGGCCTTTTTGTCTTCAACTTTGTCAGAAAGGGGGATTGTACGTGCGGTTTATGGGAAAACTTTTCGAAGAATACATTGTAAAATTCTTCTCTTGCCGAGCTTCAATAGATCAGAATAAACGGTGCAAGGTTTAAGCCAAGGTAGTTTGTGAGAAAGCCAATTTTAAAGTCATAAAAATCAGGCCAGCAAACGAAATGTTTGCCTTCAGGTACTTGGTGAAATGCGCTATTTTTTTTTTTTTAGCTACTTCATTGTCCTTTTCGGGAAATTTGGGCTGCTTCCCAAGGGAGCAGCGCCGCCCAATGCCTATCCTATTTTTCAATTTTGAAAGATTTCTTAAGGCGACAAAGCCTCAGTCTGAGCGGATAAATTCAATCTAACCTGAAAATTCTGAGACAAAACCCTTTCAGTTTCACTTTCGCGCAGTAACCACAAAACGCAAAAAAACCTTAACCATTCTGCCTTGTTTGCTTGATTTGTTTTGTTTGGTTTTTTTTCTCCGTGCGGGGTGGGGTGGGGTGGGGTGGGGGGTTGGGGGGGGGGGAGGGAGGGAGGTACCGTGAAAATTACTGTCCTCCACGTGAACCTTCGCTTTTTATCTCGGCGACATCGATAAGTCATCTGTTTTTAGTTGGTATCTGATCATTTCACCGAATAACACAACTTCTATAACCTGTCCTACGTTTCATACTTACGATACGGAGGCCTGCAGCTCTCTCATATTTCGACATTTTCCTATGCGGGTGGGTGGGGTGGGTGGGTTGGTGGGTCCTTTTCCACCACATACGGGTGATATCAAAGACGGGGCAACGATGAAAAAGCCAGCACAAAATAATTAATATTTGGCCCTAGCCGGGATACGAACTCACGACCCGAGCATTAGAAGTCCAACGCTCTACCATTCGGCCACCCCGGCTCCCCATTTTCCTAAGCAAAGATCATTGAAGCAAATGAAACTAATGTAGAGATTCGTTTCCTGAATGCACAGGCACATCTTTGTGCGTTTCTCTGCTCTGAGCAATAGACGACTCCACTCGGTAAGCCTCCAGGCCAAAGCCCCGCCCCTTTATTATACTCTGCCATGTATTGGAAAATACAGTCTTCACAAAAAGTTAAGGACCAGTCAACATAATAGATGACAGTTTCAATAAATTAGAAAAAAATAAACGAATAAGATTTTCCAAGTAAAATTCGGTAGCAAGGTTAAGGGGTAATTAGTGAACATGGCGACCACTGTGTGCTTGGCGCGTTTGAAAATCTGCAATTTCGGTAAAACTAGGCCGAGTGTCAGTGTTCAGTGAGCGATACCTGGAGCTTTCTGCACAGCAAAAATGAGATGCAGGTCAAAGAATGCATCCCTGGTTATGAACTGTGCTCATTTGTTTGCCTACATAAGCCGCCGTTTCAGCGATGTTCAGCACTACACCAGCATGCCACCACGACAAAAGTTGAATGATATTTGCAAGTGGAGGCTGTAGTAGTAAGTGTCTGTTGAACAGGAATTAAAAGTTACAGTTCGGGACCGACTAGTACATTTAAGTCCTTCCAGACATTTCTGTTATTTCTCTGATGAAATTCCGGTGCAGCAATCATAAATTAGATATTGAACTTGGTAGACGAAATGGCACACCCAAAGAGAGCAGACTCTGCTCTAGATGCGATATGTCAGTAATTGATGACGAACTGCATTTTATCATGGAATGCCCAAAATTTCAAGCTGAAAGGCAACATGTTATACCATCCACATTTCGCAGACCAATTTCATCTTTTAATTTCTGCAGGTACATGTCACTAGAACTACCAAAGAAAACATTGCTAAGTCTGGCAAAATTCATTAGATACAGCAAAATCGTCTAGTATGTCCTGTAGATATGTTTGTAACTATGTTGATATGTTTCACCTCACACACGTGCATTATTGTTTTTGTTTGTTCTTTTGTAACATATGCGATGTGCAGTTTGGACTGTTGTGATTTCTTCCGTCCTACATGTGTTTTTGTCATTCTGTATGTATAAGAATCATGTATGATGCATTACTTGACATTCCTCCATACCCCAAATGGGGAGAAAGAAATAAATTCTTTGAATCTTTGAATCAAAATAAAGTACGCCCATGACGTCATTGTATGGAACCGGGGTGATTTCAAGAACCACAACTATGTTCATTATTAAAGACTTCCCCCTCCCCCCCCCCCTCATCCGGCCTCCATTCCCATAAAAATAGTTCAACCCGTATGAGCCCTGCAGCCCAACAATGTGACAGCTTCACACAGCTAAATGCCTAACAATTGACATTATAATCACCAGCATCATCTACGATTAACCTATGTCTAATACCTGCATGGGTTAAGTAACAGGAAAGGCTGGGTGGATGTTTGAGGGCTAATTAAATGGCTTTATCCACGACCTACGGGTGGGATCAAAGACGGGGCAACGAGACAAAAAGATTCGGAGATTCGAAAACGTTACAGAAAAAAAAATGTAACCAGTTTTGCGTTCTCAATACTCTTTACAACCCTTAGACTCACCCCCCCCCCCTTCCTTCCATCCCCCCCCCCTTACGCCATCCGATATTCAAATATTCAAAGACTTACTGCGTCGGCTGTATCGTCTATGGTTTCCCCGTAACAAAGAACACTCATCGTGACATCTGCTAAGTTAACTGAGAATGCAATAATCAGACCGTATCTTCGCAGAACCCTACAGTCTGTATCAGAGCTAGCAAACTTTGGTGAAAAGGTTTACACAAGTGACATAGCACACTCATGCTGGTTTCTTGTGGGTAGGTTCCTGTTCTGTGACGAGCATGCATATCGTATCATATTATCTTAGAACCTGCATCTCCACTTACAAACAAACGATACACGAAACCAGCCACAAGTGAGTGCGCAACAGATGTAAATCGTGTCATACACAGTCTGTAGTTCATACACTCTACATCTACGGTTCGGAATAACTCGACACGCCCTGCCACCTGTAATCGGAAATAACTTGTGCTCCCTCTTCTTCGGAGACTTCCTTATATGGACAACAACTCATGCAAGTCATTGACCGACTTCAGGCGGAAACAGCCGAAGGATTCCGAACATTCACTCTTCTCTCTACATTCTTTTTGTTTTGGTTGTTGTCACGTGTTACCTTTGTGTATATGACGTGCTCCGTCCGACGTCGATTGGCCGATTCTGAGCGAACCTCGCTAGGAAAGTAAAAAATCAGCATGCACCTTAGAAAGGTTATGAACTGTGTAGCCAATCAGCATCGTTGTAACAGAGCCGCGCGTGTAGCAATATTCAACTTTGCGTGACGTCGATTACAGTACTGGACGCAATGCGTTTGTTCTGCCCGCTAGTCAACCTTCCAATGCGAGCTTAAAGAGAGAGAGAGAGAGAGGGGGGGGGGGGGGGGGGGGAAAGGGGGGAGGGGGGGAGTGGGGATGTGCAAACGGAGAGAGGTGTATTTCAAATGGTTTTGTCAGGGATGTTGTAGGGTTTAGCTCTTGGGTCACTTTGCAGGTCGCTGCACACAATGGAAGACCGTACGCCATTATGTTCACGAACTTTGATTCAAGCGCATGCTAACGTGATCAAGTGTGTGCTGGTAATTGTGAACTGTCCTACGATCACAAAACCTGGCTATGAATATGACCCTATGCTATGGAAACTTTCGTTCAAAGGATAAGGGGGTGAGAGAGGAGGATGGAGGCGGTGAGGAGGGTGTGGGGGGGGAGGGGGGTGAAGGGGGGGGGAGGAATTGGTGATGGATATCAGGAGGTATAATACTGGACGTCAATGCAATCCGTCTGAGAGTGAGGACCTGTACGTAACAATTTCCTTTTGAAATTTTCTCCAGGGGTACGGGTGCGGGGAGTCGAACGAAGGTATGGAAGAAAAGCGCAACGCAACACACACAAAAGCGTAAATATTTCACTAGCGCACTAGAGGAAGCCAGCACAGGGAAAGCAAAACAACGACAAACGAGTTAAAAATGCCCAAAAGCGCCTCCCAAATCCAAGCAAAGACACGTAAAAATATTTTATACATCAAGTTATCTGCCCTTGCTTCGAAAGTCACGTCACGAAATCTCACATCATGAAACACAAAAGATAAATGACACATGCACTGGGCAAAGGATGTTTTCAAATAAGAAACTCGACATTCATACTCGAGGGTGGGGTGGGGTTTAAGAGGTGGTGGGTGGTGGGGAGGTTCGTGGTCACATAAACATGTTTTGATAAACTACGTGTGTTTGAGAACAACCACGGGATTATATAAATATCTGTTTTAATTGTCTTTTTACTCCTAAGGGGTGCTTAGCCGACACTCTGATTGCCGGAGGAAGGAAAGTAAATTGTTATTCCCAAAGAGTTAAGCGCATAGCTGAGAATCAATAAAATGGGTTGCACTCAACAACCGACCGACTTCTTTTTGCCTGTGCCGTCAGATTGTCTACAAAACAAATTAATTCTTTAACTACATACTTCAGCACTCAGCCCGGCAAAAAAACGCGTGCTCTCTGTTTGCTCAGCAAGCAGGACACCTCAGTTTCGAGCTGACTTGTTCGGGTTGGGTTCTGACCTGTACAGTTTGCTGCGGTGTTTAAACGGCTTACGAATTTCTGCCGCAGTATTAACGATTTTACGAAGTTCTGAATGGCACTGATTGTGCACAGGCACTCGACAAAAACAATCTGGTGCGCTAGAAGATTGAAAATTATTGTAAATAATTAACTTTGTGTAAGGACTTTCATCTCCTCATTCAACACACCGGCAGTCATGTGCAGCAGACAATCTACTTCGCGGTCAACGCCGGAGGGCACATGAATCCAGACACAATGATTGGCCAGCGTCTTGTCTCGCTGCAGTATTTTGCATACAATTTTGCCTCTGCTACAGCCATGCAAAGCTTTTGCCATTTTTTGACCCCCACCTTGATTGGGAGAGAATATTTCTTGGCTTTCCATTCCTAGCTTTATCCAGTATTTGCTATGAAAGGCTATGAATACCAATCGTGATTTAAATAAATGACATTTACGCATCAGCCGGCCATGTCTTTTCTGTGCAGTTGGTCCATCCCACAATCAATGAAGTTCAGCTTAGATGGCTGAGGGTGGCTTACACAAAATTTAATAGTCGTTACGTTGATAGAGACGGTTCGTAGTTTGGTTGGTGTGCTGAGGGTTAACTTGAAGTCTTTTTTTCCACCACAGACGGGCGATATTCAAGACGGGGCCAAGAAGAAAAAGCCAGCACAGTTTTCTGGTTCCTATTCAGGAATCGAGCATAGTTAGGTCAGAATGATTTACTTCGTCGACGCTACAAAACTGCGGTTTTTATTCCAGTGACTGTGCTGGTTCTTAAAATTTTGTGTTTGTTGTTGTTGTTGCTGTGTGTGTGTGTGTGTGTGTGTGTGTGTGTGTGTGTGTGTGTGTGTGTGTGTGTGTGTGTGTGTGCGCGTGTGTGTGTGACCAGATGTTTTGGGGGTTTTCGGGGGGGTGTGTGTGTGTGTGTGTGTGTGTGTGTGTGTGTGTGTGTGTGTGTGTGTGTGCGTGTGTGTGCGTGCGTGTGTGTGTGTGAACCACAACAACTTGTTTACAGCCTGTACCTTCCTTCTCATTTTCAGATCAATAAGCTCGTGACATCAGCATGGCTGGGAAAGAAAGAGCATTATGTTACTTTGTTTTTATCCATAATGGACCACAGAGGGTGTGCTGATGACTATAAATTATGTATTCCGCTGGGAACAGCTGGAGGAGTATTACCAAAGACAACGTCTTCTTTTTTGTCTCTCTTTTTTTTTAAAAATCTCGTTTATGTAACACGGCATGGACAAAAACAATCTGTATATTTTTCATACTGAATTTTTTAAAAAAAATATTCATTTTTGCTACGTCAGTGGTAAGAGTAATTGTCTAAATCCTGACAACTCCTATGATCTTCTAAAAGTCTCCTAAAATTTCTATCTCTACAGTATGTGTTGTTTTTTATTAAAAAAAATTATCAGCCAGGGGACGAGGTTTGGTATGGTTTGGGACTGATCTGCCCACACGCAAATGTGCCTCCAAGTTTTGTGTTTTGCCAAAAAGCCGACGAGTAATTACGCTGATTGTTATGTAAGCACGAAACTTCACACACACGAGGCATGCAAAAACTGAAGCAAAACATACACAGACACCACAGCACGCCAGCGCTAAACCCAGATGACGACCGCTACTTCAAAAGCACAACACAACACGAAAACGAGGCACCATGGACACGTGACCGGAAACAAGGGCAGACAACCCCTTCTGAGGACTCCGCGAGGAGTTATTTACCTTCGGGTACGTGGGAATGTCCCGTTTCAAACTGATTTTCTTTTCGTCGCTGAGTGAGCTATAAAAGTGATCGACAGCATTACCTATATATACCGGCCTGAGCAGACGTAGTGTGTAGCAGGAACAAAATGCAAATGAAAAGGCTTATATCAAAGGTTGTTTATCAAAGCATATCAGACAGTGATATGTGTAACATTCATATTTCCCGCCACATAGGATTCATACGCAGAGAACTCAATAGAATAGGAAGCGGTTCACTGCGTGTGGGCCCTTTAAGGCGTAAATATGTATGCTGAAAGTTAAAGGAACAAAGGAACAAAGAAAATCCTTGAGTCGCTCCAATACAAATAAACATAATTTATGCCAGTAGAAGGTACACAACGATCTAAGAATAGAAGAGAAAGAAGTATGAAGATGAGATCATTATGATGATGAAGTAAAAAAAGAAGTGATATATTATGTATATACACAAACATACGAAAGTGCACCGAAGAGAGAAGGAAATCACATTACCAATAACACACAGCAGAAACATCGTTATGATGGCTAAAATGTTACTGAAAAGTTCAACCCTAGCTGCATTCAGAACAAAATATCGTTGAATACTAAATTGTGCCAAACAAAATATAGATTTCTTTTCAAGACAAGAAGTGCAGTTAAAAAGAAGAAAATAAACGTTTGAACACAAAGTGTAGAGGATCAAGACAATAGTGAGCATGTGCGTGAGTGGGTTAAACATAACAAAAATAGGTCAGTAGGTCAATTTGGAGAGGGAGCTTCTATGCGACAGAACACAAGACAGCACATAACAATGATATGCGCAAGACAGACAAGATCCGTGACATCGTAATTAGATTTCTTTACTGCTCACAGGAAAAGCTCTACGAAAGTTGTGGACAGAAATTACGTATCGAAAGGTCGTTGGATTGGGAATTGTGATTGAAAACAGACACCAGAGGCAAGCTTTCTCAGCGAGAGAGAGAGAGAGAGAGAGAGAGGCGTGGCACCAACAGACGATAATATCATTCTCAAAAGAGGTGTCAGAAGTATTAGACAGCTAACATGCTGAAAACGAGAAGGCATCAGCAAAAAGGTAGCAAACGCTGAGGACAGTGGATGATCATTAATCACTTTTAGAAATTATCAAACACCACCAAAATGATGCAGATAGATTATTCTACACAGCTGTGTCCCAAAACTGTGGCAAAACTGGAGAAAAATGAAATCCACTTGAATTCCAAATTGAACACTTTCGCTTTTTTCTTGACGGAGAAGGTCTCAACAAGCATGGATGGTATGCACGAAGAGCGTTCAGCTAGTTCACCTCGTTGAGATTTAAAAGCACGTTTAGAAAACAAGTTGGCCTATAAATCTTAAACACCCATTCGAAGCTTCAGGCGATTAACCTGGCTACAATTTTAAGCCTGCTCTTAACTGGGCACAGCGCGCGAAACACACATGTGCACATCACAGCCGTTGCGCTCGGTGTGTCTACTAACTACAAAACTGAACACAGCTGTGCTCGGTGACAAACCGACTGAAGATGCACTGTCCGCCATGTTGTTGCGCCGAATGACGTAGTACAGCCAGTCAGAATCTGTTGTGGAAACCACAGTCACAGTTGTGGCTATTTTGAAATCTAGCTTGCTGTGATGACGCCACAGCGGCGGAAACCCCCCAAATCACAACCGTGTCACAACTGTGGACAGCACTGTGGCGCTCCGCAGTGGCCAGTTAAGAGCCGGCTTTATGAAAGAAAGACAACTCTTTACAAGAAAGACAACTCTTGAGTTTACGTGCGTAATGGAACACAGGTTTGTAGAATGACTCAACTAAAACAGCATCTGTTCTACGACAGGATGGATTTAAAATACAAGATATTAAAGCCAGCGAGAGGACACAAACAATGACTGGTGTAGTCAAGTTTCAAAGTGGAAGAGGTGACGGAGGAGGATAGCGATGGAAACAGGAACTTGCCTTTGAGGTTTGAGAGTTTTTCTTACACTCCTCGTGATAAAAGTCGGATTGTGTGATACTCTCAGGTATGAGAATTATTTTTTGGCCGTTCGGCGAAAATTCAGCCGCCTCTAAGCCTAGGCCAACTTCCGCGGTTTTTTTTTCTTTTCCTTTCCGCCGTCGTGGCACCCCCCCCCCCCCCCAAAAAAAAAAAAAAAAGAAAAAAAAAAGTGGAACAAGCAGGACGGTTTTTCAGCATCACATCTCATTCAGGCATGATTGTTTTCGGCCCCATGCCAATTTCCGCCGTTTTGTCTGTGTTTCCTGTTGTTTTTCTGCCGTTTCGCGTGGAAAAACGAAACATTGTTGTACATGCAGGACCCCCCCCCCAAAAAAAAAAAAAAATAAATAAAAAAATAAATAAATAAAAAAATAAAAAATAAAAAAATAAAAAAATAAAAAAATAAATACAATCCAACAACAAAAACAACAACAACAAAACAAAAAAAAAACCAAAACAAAAAAACAACAACAACAAAAAACCCTCCTGTTGTCGGTTTTGAGGAGGACTAAATATCGCCGCCGTTTCCTCGTTTTCCTCATAACACGTACTCTTTTTCTTTATAACACGTACTGTTTTACACTATTTTGGACAGCGGGAAAACTCAAGCCTGACCTTGTGCAACTTGTATTGTCATCAAAACAATACGTTCGACGCCCTCCGGCGATTTTTTTTTTTTTTTTTTTTTTTACTTTATCGTCCCTTTCGGGAAATTCGGGCTGCTTCCCCCGGGGGAAGCGCGTCGCCGCGGTGCAGCGCCACCCAATACCTATCCTCCTTTAAAAAAAAAAACACAAAACTTTTGTACGCCGATACAAGGACAATCGGTGAAGCAGTGGTAACGACGCCTGCCACTGGAGTGAGAGGTTGAGGGTTCGAGTCCCGCTTGAAGCATCGGATTTCTCATTTCTAGCGTATGGTACCGTTCTTTCGGGCTGATCGTCAGGGGTTCTGTCAGGGTGCTTTGGAAATGTTCAGCCCATAACAAGTCAACTTAGACGTAATGTGTTGTGTGAGAGAATGCGCGTGATTCGCGTAAACGTGCGTGCTAATTTCAGTTCGCGGCGATTGAGGCCAGGCAACTGAGTATCATTATATCCGCGGTCACTGACGAAATACACGTTAAAAGCACTCACTGCGCCTCTTCAACTGACTTCACTACTGTTGACAACAATCGAATTGATGTCATTGCGCTTTGTCGGCAAGAGTGTTTTCCCAAGGTAGCAAGATGGCCACTGAAGACATTCCAGTCAATCATTCGATAAAACATGATGGAAAAACTTAGGGGTTAGTGTCTATTTTTCAAAGTTGATCGCACAAAATCTTCACAGAAAGCGGGAGCCATAATAAAGTAAGGCAACCTTCATTCTGACGGCAGTTTGTTACTTTCGCGAACGACCGAGCGTGTATAACGCTTTCTAGTTCCGTTCAAAACTCTTTACGTGGGGTCATTTTAAAATCAGTAGACAATTACAACAACCAGAGAGAGTGTAAGAAATAAAATATTCAGCTCGTTGACATCAGATACGATTCGCAGCAACAACACCCTCGAGTGAAAACCAGTACCCAGGTCGCTCTCGTTCATTGGGTACTAGGTGAAATTCGCTCGTGGTGGTGGTGGTGATATGAATAATATCCCACCGTCAACTCGTGTGTATTCTAGGTATTATCACCCTCCTAGCGCCTATACCGTTACGCACCTCAACCGGTTAAAATCCACGTACTTTTTCTGTGCGTTCCACAGCTGATCTTTGATGTAGGAGATTTCGTTCTTGCATTTCTCCACTTCCACCGCCTTCAGGCCTTCCACTGTCATGGGGAAAACAAACCACAGCGTGTTTATGCAAAATTAACCACAATGTCTTTATTATGCAAAATGCAAAAATCATGTTTTTATGCAAAAATTAACTACAGAGTGTTTATGCAAAAACCAACTACAGTGTTTATGCGCGCGCGAGAGCACACACACACACACACACACACACACACACACACACACACACACACGCACGCACGCACGCCCGCACGCACGCACGCACGCACGCACGCACGCACGCAGAGCTTGTTTATGCAAAATTAGACACAATGCGTGAAGGCACAAGTAAATCACAGTGTGTTTTATGCAAAAATAGATCACGCTGCGTTTATAAGAAAACACACACACACACACACACACACACACACACACACACACACACACACACACACACACACACACACACAATGTGTTTCCCTGCCTCCTCTCAGTTCCCTTTAATCCCCCCCCACCCCCTTCTATATCATTTTTTCCTGTGCTGGGAACTGCTAGATCTAGTGTTCACTCATCCTATGAAGGTACAGTTCTCTCCCTTGCAGCGTCCACTTCCCTATTCATCTCCCTTTCAACACAATGCGCCTATGCAAAAATGTCACACACAAATGAACCTTACTGTGTTTAGGCAAAAAAAAAAAAACAACAACAAAAAACAGATGGTGTTTGTGCATGTAATGCGTAAGGTCGAGTTGTCAGATACAGAAGAAACGAGAGAATGTATAGAATAAAACAGAAACTAAATACTAAAACAGAGAGAGAGAGAGAGAGAGAGAGAGAGAGAGAGACGCACTTTCCACTTTCTTTTCCAACGTGTTGAGCCTGTGGTAAAGGTCACTTTTCAGCTCCTCCATTTTGAAAACCCTGAAAAAGTCAACCAGAGGAGGAATGATCACGCAAGACACATTGGCACATGCACTTCTTGCTTTCCTGAAAGACCCCCCCCCCCCACACACACACACACACTTGCTGTATTTTATTCTACTTTGTCATGATGACTTCTTAGTATTAACGAATGAACAACAACAAAGGGGTGGGTGGGTGTTTGGGGGGTTTAACGTCCTTTTCCACCACATACGGGTGATATCAAAGACGGGGCAACGATGAAAAAGCCAGCACAAATATTTGGCCCCAGCCGGGATACGAACTCACGACCCGAGCATTAGAAGTCCAACGCTCTACCATTCGGCCACCCCGGCTCCCCGAACAACAACAAACACAACAACAACAATAATGGTTATAACAATGCTTTGTTGTTTCCGCTCTTGTTTTATGTAGTTGTTGTTTGTGCCGCTACGAGAATTTCTGTGTGCTGTTGTGTATATTGTTGTTTGTGTTGTTGCAGGTTTTGTTGTTATTGTTGCTATTTCTGTAGCTGTTGTTTGTGTTGCTGTCTGACTGTATTGTTGTGTCTGTTATTGTGTCTGATGGTGATAATGTAGCTTTTGTTTGCGTTGATATCTTAGTGTGGTGTTGTGTCTGTTATTGTGTCTGATGGTGATTATGTAGCTTTTGTTTGCGTTGATATCTTAGTGTGGTGTTGTGTCTGTTATTGTGTCTGATGGTGATTATGTAGCTTTTGTTTGCGTTGATATCTTAGTGTGTTGTTGTGTTTGTTGCCGTTTCTGTTGTTAGTGTTGTTGTTGTGGTTGCTGTTGTTGATGTTGATTTTGTAGTTGTTGTCTGTGTTCCTATTTCTGTTGTTGTTGTGTCTGTTGTCGTCGTTTTTATTGTTGCTTTCGTCGTTGCTGCTCTGCGAATGGGATGGCTCGGGGGAAGGGGATGGGGGGTTGGGGGGGGGGGGGAATAGCCGAATTGTAGAGCGTTGGACTTTCAATACTCGTGAGTTCGAATCCCGGCTAAGGCCAAATATTCATGCTGGCCTTTCTCTCGTTGCCCCGTCTCGTCTTTGATATCACCCACACGTGGTGGAAAAGGACGTTAAACTCCCAAACACCCACCCACCACTCTGTGAATGGGCCTTGTTGGCAAAGAACGTGATTTTTGTCCTTAGGTCACTGACATTCTCCAGTGGTTGAACTTTGATATGCTGCTGCTAGCGTCAGACGATTTGCCTAATACACGTGTAGAGCGTTCATGCGACACAAGGCGGAAAGTCAATACATCTCACAGAAGAGTTCTGCTATACACAGATTGTCAGGTATGACCCGCCGAGCGAACCCAGGTGCAACAGGCTATCACACGTAATTGATCCAAGTCCCACGTCCCAGGTGATTTGTCGGCACTATGGTCAGTTGTTCCGTTCCCATGGAGACAACCCTGCTGTCACTGTCACACAATTTCCAATCTCCTACTCTCCCTTCCCCCTCCCCTCCTTCCCACCCCCTCCCCCCGCCTCTCTCTCTCTCTCTCTCTCTCTCTGAAATGCTATTCAAAAACGATGACCTGCGCTCTGCAGTGCCAACCATAACTTCAGTCATGTTACACGTGTGCATAATTTGAATTTCGTCAATGTATTTACGTACAGTCTTATTTGCCCCCCCCCCCCCCCCCAAAAAAAAACAACAAACAAACAAAAAAAAAACAACAACAAACAAACAAAAAACAACAACAACCAAAAACCAAAAAAAACAACAAAAACAAACAAACAAATAAAAAACCCAAACAAACAAATAAACAAACAAAAACAAAAGAAACCAAAGCAAACACCAAACAAAAACCCAAACAACAACAAAAAACACAAAAACAAGAACACAAACAAAACAAAGAACAACAACAACAACAAAAAAAATCCACACACAATCAAACAAACAAATAGCCCCAAAAAACAAACAAACAAAAATCCAAATAAAAACAAAAACACTAAACATGAAAAACATCAACAAAAACCCAAAAACAAACAAAACAAACACACACACACACACACACACACACACACACACACACACACACACACACACACACACACAAAACAAACACACACAAACAAACAAACAAACAAACAAAAGGAAGAGAGAACACAGAACACAGTTCAAATGATACAGAGTCAGTCTGCCGACTTTCTTTCTACGCCTCACTTCTGACTTCACTAACAAAGCAAAAGACTCGTTGAGCACATGCATGCACTGATGTTGAAAGAACAGCGTATCAGATCCAACCACCATTCTAGACGTACTCCCTTCTGGACGCATCTAGAATCTTCCTCGGGTAAAGTCGCCATTGCCTGCATGCTGACGACAATAGATATAATTGGACAGTTTCCTCGTTAGCGGTGTCGCAAGCAACCAGCTACAGACGGGAAGGCGACAGGCAGAATTAACGTGAAAACCATCTGTTATCACCGGCGACAGAAATAACCTACAAGCTGCGCCTGCATTAATTTAGATGTCGTAGTCACCACGAAGTGTAGTCAAGAATGGACGCGAGTGCTTCGGGTGTTATCGTTTCAAAAATAGCACCACCATGGTAGAGTGTTTCCGAACAGCAGCACCGAATGCTTCCATTTTTAAACTTGAGCAATACCGAGACTTTCTTGTTTTTTTTTGGTTTTTTTAAACTTGATTGTCCCTTTCGGGAAATTTGGACTGCTTCCCGGGGGGGAAGCGCGTCGTAGCGACGCAGCGCCACCCGATGCCTATCCTATTTTTCAATTTTGCTGGGGGAGGAAAGCCGGATTACCCGGAGAGAAACCCCCGATGAGCAGCCCGGTAGCCAGGAAAAACCGGTATCACATATCACAAGCTCGACCTGGGCTCGAACCCACGCTTCATCGCCGTGACAGCGGTGACAGCGTTCAGTAGCGCAGCGGCCAAGTCCGACACGCTAAGTATTAGACCACCGCTCACTCAGAGACTGTCGGCGTGAAACTGAAAAAGGGGCCGTTTATCAACCAGGGCCTGTATGTAAAACTCGAGGTTAATTTAACCCACGGCTACGGGCCTAACCCAGACTAGGACAAAAGAAACCCCAAAACAAAATTAAATTTAAAAAAAAGGTAGCGAAGAAAGAAAGACAAAAATCCTACTACAACGGCATAGGCACCCTTGCTGGAATGGACCCGCTTCCTGATTTAAAACAAAAAAAAAACAAAAACAAAAAAAAACAACAGAAAATTTAACCCTAGAGGCTTAGTTCGAGGTTAGACTCTAACCCGGGGCTAAACTCCCTAACCCCGACTCTTACATGCGGGCCCAGACAACGACTCTGACTAACGTGTTACTACAAAGCAAAGATGTGTCCACGATCACAATGATTACAAATATACTGTTTATGGCCTTGCTTAAAGCGGCACCTGGCACGATCAGCAACTCCCACCGTGTCAAAAAGGAATCTTGCACAAATTCTGTCACTGTTGAGTCAGTGGTCTTCCTAAAGTCTATTTTAGGGATTTGTCAACTGTTAATGTCGCCAGCGACCATGTGCGAGTTGCACTGAAACGGCCACTTAGCCGTAGCTTTTGTCTGTTTTATACTTTATACAAACGCGTCACTTCACTTGTAAGTGAAATGGGCGGCAGGCTAATTGTTTTGGCTCACGTCTTTGAAACGACAGCCCACAAATGGTTCATATTTCGCACACGTCTGAATAATATTATGTTCCGGTCACGGTTATAAGCCCAGGGTCCGTCTTTGATATCACCCGTATGTGGTGAAAAAGGACGTTAAACTCCCAAACACCCACCCACCCTTTGAACCTGAAAAAAAAAAAACAAAAAAAAAAAACCACCCTGCAGGGTGTATCTTTAAGAGCACCATCGAAACTTTTGAAACGGGATAGCATCGGAAACACTCTCCGTCAATTTTGACTGCACCCCGCGGTTGTGCGGGTACCACCGCCAGCTTACTCTCTCCCTCCTACTCCCTCCCCCAGCTTTAACCCCCACCCTCCTCCACCCACGTTTGACATCAAGTATTGTTCAGACTCGCGATTGCCATCGTCCAAAGGGCGAAAGTCCAAAGGCAGCTGGCTATGCTGTAAATAACATAAATCAGAGACACGGTACAATAAGCCTGTATAAGCTCGAGCAATAAATTGACCGACTGTCAGTCTCACTGATTGACAGGTGCGAATGGCGAGCCAGTTGCACGGAACACGTTTCCAAAGATCCGTTCGCTTCCAGACAACTTGGCATGCAGTTTCTGGCACTGACTTCGGTTTTTAAAAGATTTTAACTGTTGTAGTTCAAACCGTCTGTATACTGTTTGTTCAGCCTTGATTTTTCAAACTATAGAAAAGAAATTATAACCTGAGAATGGTGGTTTTCCTGTAAGGTGTAATATCTGTCACAAAACTCAGAAATGATATACAAACTATGGTTTACGTAACTCTCTTAAGCACATCCCCCCCTCCCCTCCTTACACACACACACACACACGCACACACACACACACGCACACGCACACACACACACACACACACACACACACACACCTCTGCGTGTTAGTGACTGGCATTCTGGACATGTAAGGATGTCAATTTCAAGCCAGAAAGTTCAATTTATAATTGTCTGGAAATAGTTCTACAGAATGAGGGCATGGCGACAAGCGACGCAAATATCGAGGAGTCAGCTACTGTTTCAAGGGGGGGGGGGGGGTTCAGTAGAAAAGTTGAAGTGTCACTCGAAAAGTCTACACGCGGCACTGTATTGCACTCAGAACCCAACTTATAATTTCGAACACACTCACAAGCTCGTACGATGGATTCTCTGACACCTGTTAATTACAGAATATGAGCCTTTTAATGGCTTGGTGCACAAACCTGAAAAAAATTCCCCCTGCTACGGGAAAGAACCGAGAAAGTGGAAGACAGGACAAAAAGCTGCTTACCTGTTGAGTTGTTCTGCCACATGTGCGAGCACCGTCTGGAACGCGTCGTGGTCAACGGCTGAAAAAGAAGCAATTCATGTACAGTATTATTTCAAAGGGCCAACAAATACGTCAAAACGTACGTCAAAAAGTACGTCATTGCAGTTTCCAAGGCATTATCAGGAACTACATCAGGAAACCAAACAAAGATTAGGCAAACAATGCGTTCTTGGTTAACTGTTGATCAAATGAGAATTTTGTCTGTGTGCAACAGATCATACGTCACTGCAGACTCCATGGTAATAACAGGACGAAGCCAGAAAAACAACAACACTAACAACAACAACAAAACCTACAACTATCTAGACACACAAACATAGGTATAGCATTTCTGTCAGTTTCAAATGGACCTGTTAAAAATCCCATTTTGGGGGTACGTCGGTCATAAGTGGGTTAAAATACGACATATCCTTGTATAAAACAAAGGTTCATGCAAAGTCACTGCATAGTACCAATAATAGAGGATTTTTTTAATGTATGTGTACTTTTAAATGTATTTTACGTATTGTCATTAATTTTGTTCATATGCACATGTCCTTTCAAAAAAAGTGTCTCTATAAAGATTCTTACATTTTCTTTGAGACGGAAATAAACATGAAGCAAAAAGCAGCAAGTACCAAAAAAAAAAATACACGTTACAACACAAAATTCACACCGCAAAAAATAAAAGTTCTGTCTCGACTAACCTTCCTGTTGGGGAGGCTCTGTGCACACAACCTTGTAGGGATTTCTGGAAACACAAATTAACGGCAAAATCACAAACGATGGACTAGATGTAGCTGAACGAAGTTCCCAGCCAGGTAAGAAGTCAGCTGGTTCTACAGAGAATACCAAGCACGGCCGATTTAGCTGAGGATGTGAGCTTAATTGCGTATCTACATTTCTCTTAAATGCCCCCCCCCTCCCTCTTCCTCATCCCCATCCTCCTTTCCACACACATCACTTTCTCTCCCCCCCCCCCTCCCCGTTTGCTTCTCCAGCAGCAGGCAGGCAACTGGCGCGAATCCCTCCCACCCCCTCTTTACGCGTTAAAGATACAAACACAACTCGATGAGGCAAGTATCATGTGTGGGTGCCCGTGTACACTCCTAAACAAACCTGTGACAGAAAATCACTGCATACACACCAGAACCTATCTCCGATAGATGTCTTTCAGCAATAAACATTTGAACTGTGTGTGTGTGTGTGTGTGTGTGTGTGTGTGTGTGTGTGTGTGTGTGTGTGTGTGTGTGTGTGTGTGTTTGTGTGTGTGTGTGTGTTCTCGGCAAAACTACCGAACGACAGGACAAAGAAACATACTGTATTTGATAAGATACGCTTTTCGATACTGTACTACACCCACCACAACTACATACAGAAGAGAGGTAACAATGATTGAGCCTGTCGTGAAGTACAAAAACGCACTGAAATTCAACGGTAACGAATGACAAAAACCAAGTTAATGACATTGGCCCATTGAAAAAAAAAACAAAAAACCGGAACAATGAGACGCGGAAATGCACTTTTAACACTAAAAGCGAACAGCGGAATGAGGTTAATGAAACCTGACTTAATCAGCAAAGCAATTAAGCACGAGAATATTTATAGACACGAAACTAAACGCGAAACGGACAATAAGAGAATTAGAAGGGGATGGAACCACGCAGTCTTTGACTTTGGTCTTCAGCACAAGGTATGCTAGCGCTGGCAAGTGACTTGATCAATTTGTCCAAAATCTAAACACAGCCCTCTAAAACTGCCAAGCCGCGCCCCATAAAAGCTGGGGCTCTGACGTCAGAGTTCTTTGAACCTGATGGCAGGGCTGGAATCAGAGGCAAGAAAGCAGCGTGCATTATCCGGCGTTCGTAAATAGCTTGTACTTTCCGGGGAACACATTGTCTTGCATGGTCGCGACACGAATAGGCTTGAGCAAACGGTGAAGTGTTTGGCTGGTTGGTTGGTTGGTTAGCTGGGGTTTATCGTCCACGCCACAACGAGGTGATTGCAGACGGCCCTAGGGGGGTAGGTTATGGGGGATGGGGAAAGCTACCCTAACTGTACAGTCCAGCTGAACACATATTCAATCCAGTCAGACTGCCAGGTCGGCCACATCTTATGTATCCTTGACTGTAATGGACAGGTTACACAAACAGATCCAGTTCACAGTCAGTGAGAGCGGGACAACGTGAAAAAGGCCTGTACAAATTTTGGCCCTGTCGGGGTTCGAACCCGGGAACTTTCGATCTCGAGTCCAACTCTCAAACCGTTAGTTTTATTTATCCTTGACTGTAATGGACAGGTTACACAAACAGATCCAGTTCACAGTCAGTGAGAGCGGGACAACGTGAAAAAGGCCTGTACAAATTTTGGCCCTGTCGGGGTTCGAACCCGGGAACTTTCGATCTCGAGTCCAACTCTCAAACCGTTAGTTTTATTTATCCTTGACTGTAATGGACAGGTTACACAAACAGATCCAGTTCACAGTCAGTGAGAGCGGGACAACGTGAAAAAGGCCTGTACAAATTTTGGCCCTGTCGGGGTTCGAACCCGGGAACTTTCGATCTCGAGTCCAACTCTCAAACCGTTAGTTTTATTTATCCTTGACTGTAATGGACAGGTTACACAAACAGATCCAGTTCACAGTCAGTGAGAGCGGGACGACGTGAAAAAGGCCTGTACAAATTTTGGCCCTGTCGGGGTTCGAACCCGGGAACTTTCGATCTCGAGTCCAACTCTCAAACCGTTAGTTTTATTCGTTATTATTATGTCTTATAAGTAATTTTATGGTGGCCTAAAATTTCCCTTCTGAGATTAATAAAGCAATCTGAATTGAACTGAACTGAACTGAACTGAACTGAACTGAACTGAACTGAACTGAACTGAACTGAACTGAACTGAATTGAATTGAATTGAATTGAATTGAATTGAATTGAATTATGATAATGAATGGTATTTGTAGGGCGCATTTCTTTCGAATAAAACTCAATACGCCGATCACTCACCAGCACTCACGCACATTTTACAAAGATGGACAGACATACACTGGTGAAACTGACAACTTACACGGGAAACTACTGGAAGGCTATGCGAAATAGGAACGTTTTAAGATGGCCCTTGAAAACAGAGGCAAAACATGGCACCCTCATATGGCGTTTTTCCACGTTTTGGCACCGCGTTTTTACAAATAAAAAAATTCAAACGCTAGGTCGTTTCTGATCGTCGGTTAGCGAGAAAGGAGCCGTTTATCAGCCAGAAAGCGACATGTGCTAATACAATCTGAAGGTATGTATAACCATAATCATATTTCAAAATAACAGCTTCAGCTGGCAGTACTCGTAGTCGAAGCGGCATGGCACTGGATATACACCGGTCTATTTTGTTTACCCTCCCGTGAGAATATATCTAGAGAGAGGGTTGCTCGTCTTCACCCCCCCCCCCCCCCCCGAAATAACAGCGTGAGCACTGCGAGGGCCGGTCACCTGGATTTTCAGCAACACTTACAACAAATCTGTCTACTCCAGTTTTTTCGAAGAACCCTCACTTTGCCATCCTCTCAAACCAGCTGTTCATGTCACCCGCCCACAAGGCTGACTGGGTGTGGCTCCTGACTGCACCAGATGTGCGGACATGCTCGGTACGGGAAAGTTAATGTGACGGCATCCAGCGGTTTCTTTATTTCTTCATTCATTTATTTATTTTAAAATTGTAGCTGTTACAGAAATAAATCACACTTACGCACCTTATGCACCGGTTAAGCCTTAGGCTCTGGTATCTTTCTGGTAGCACAAAGGTCTTTTGTTGAAGAGGAAGGAGCGAAGAAAAGAAATACAGGGCAGAGCTGGTTAAAAAAAAAAAAAGATAGGCGCGGGGGG
>JACVVK020000128.1:350000-357500 GCA_018292915.2 Batillaria attramentaria | reverse complement strand
GTGGGAGATAGTGAAATGTGCGCGCCATCTTTGTCCCTGAGTGAAATCACAGCATGCCTGTAACAAAGACAGAGAGAACAGGTCAGTCAAATTTGCATCACTACAATCCTCTCTCTCTCTCTCTCCATTACAATGGAATTCCCTCCCTTCACACCTGAAACAAAATATACCTACTTCTACGTTTAAGCGTGCACTCAAACAGTACATGAAGAATCGCACGTAACGTACGTTACGCGGCAACCTGTTATTTTGATTTTCTATTTTACATCATTTCAGTATTATATCAGTGGTTTGTGTTTACAAAGGTCGCACTGGTGTGTGAATGCGTTTTGACCTGATGGACGATTTTCTCGATGGTTTTGTTTGTTGTAGTTTAGTGCATAATTTTCTGTGTTGAACTCTCTCTCTCTCTCTCTCTCTCTTATATATATATTTTGCTTCCTTTTTTCCTTAGTAGATAGTCTCTGTAATACCAGCAACGGCAAGTTTGCAAACTGGCGAATTTCTGTCAAAACTTTTACCGTTTATAAATAAAGTTGCATCATCATCATCATCATCATCATCATCATCATCATCTCTCTCTCTCTCTCCTCCCATCAACAAGCACACCATCAGTAACATTGACATGCGAGGCACTGTCGTGAGCGATGCAATACAGGCCTTCGCAGCATACAAAATCTCGCATAAGCCGCTAGCGTGACCACAGGTCGTTTGTATAGCTAGTATGTGGCGCCGTTCCTTCGGGACGATCGTCGGGGGTTCTCTCCGGGTACTCCGGCTTCCTCCCCTCCCCTCTGGAAATGTTCAGCCCACAAAAATAAATTCAAAATAAATGCAAATCTAAAATTCTGAAACCTGAATAGCTGAACTGACCACTCGCACCACGTGACTGTAATGTGTTAAGTCTGGCGTGTGAGAGAATGCATAAAATTCACGTAAGCGTGCGTGTTTAGTTTGAGCCACACAATTCCTGTAAAGCGCCATACGATACACACTACTATCATCCTTATTTATTTCAATAGTGATGATAATAAATAATATATGGCCTTTGGAACAAAACTGAATGCGCCGATCGCTCACCGACCCGCACGCACATTTTACAAAGATGGACAGACATACACTGGTGAAACTGACTGGTTAAACAGGAAAATTACTGGAAGGTTTTGCAAAGCAGGATCGTTTTTAGACTGCTCTTAAAAACTGACAAACAGTTCAAGTTGCGCTCGGGAATTTTGAGAAGCCTCTCGGACGACGACAGGAGGGTTCGTGACGGTTGGTAGGTGACGAGTGAATTAAGCCGAAAGGTATGGTGGAAGGTGGCACACTTTTTGCCCCGTCCGCTTGGCGTGTTTGTGTGATATTTCACACTGAGGCAGGCAAGTATTTCCATTGCAGCAAAGGGGATAGAGGAAGAACATACTGATCTTTCTCGAGGAGTGTATTTAGGCCTGAGGGTATTTGACCGGATCAATCTGGGATCGTGTTGTTTTTGTGATGTGGTCGGGCAGGGTACATGACAGATGTATTGTCTGTATTGATTTGTGTGTGTGTGTGTGTGTGTGTGTGTGTGTGTGTGTGTGAGAGAGAGAGAGAGAGAGAGAGAGAGAGAGAGAGAGAGAATTGGCGAAACTTTATTTTAAATGGATGAAAAATGAGAGAGAGAGAGAGAGAGAGAGAGAGAGAGAGAGAGAGAGAGATGGTGATGATCATGAAACGTTTATTAGGATAATTTTTGTAGGCATCTCTGCCTATCTTACAAGAAGTCGTCACTACATTCTACAATAATAATCAAACAAACACAAAAACAAAAACATAATACGCAAAGATAAACTAACAATCTAGGCTACCGGAAAATGTGAGAAATAAAAAACAAACAAACAAACAAACAAACCTAAAAAAAAACCCAACCCAAACCCCCCCCCAAAAAAACCAACAACAAACAAACCATCAAACAAAAAACAACAAACAACAACAACAAAAAACACAAAAAGAAACAAAACAAACACAAAACCAAACAACAACAACAGACAAAGAAAGAAAGATTAAAAAAAACCACAAACACAAAAACAAACAAAACAAAAACAAAACCAAACAACAACAAACAAACAAAGAAAAAATTAAAAACAAACAAACACAAACAAACAAACAGAGACAGAGAGAGAGAGAGAGAGAGAGAGAGAGAGAGCAGATCGTCCTTCCCATGCCCGTATTGACACAAACAGTGAATGTATCGCCTGAAAAGCGCTATCTCATCCATCACCCCGAACCTTATTGCCACAGTCCAAACAGTCATAACATCGGCAGCGACCGGTGATGCATTGAACCTCCCACACGACTGCCAGAGTCACAAAATACTGTCTTCTGACCCCAGCGTTTGACTGCTTCTGGAAGTTCATCCTCTACCAATAGGAGTTATTTGAACATTTTGCTGTTCCCCTCCACCAAGCTCGCGTTAAGAGAAGACGGCCATAACAACCAATACATCAAATAAAAGATCTCGTCACGCAGAAGCAAAGGCATGTATATTTGTTGAAGAAGATCCAGAGGTTCATTCTGTGCTAACAGGAGTCATTTGAACATTGTGCTGTTCCCCGCCACCAAGCTTGCGTAAGAGAACACAGCAATAGTGATACCAAACCATACATCAAATAAAAGATCTCGTCACACAGAAGCAAAGGCATGTATATTTATTGAAGAAGATCTAGAGGTTCATTCTGTGCTAACAGGAGTCATTTGAACATTGTGCTGTCCCCTGCACTCAACCCTTCCGCAAGAGAAGACAACCCCAATAACTACACATCAAATGAAAAGTCTCGTCACGAAGATGCGAAGGCACGTCTATTTCTTGAAGCAGATTTAGAGGTTCATTCTGCGCTAACAGGATCATTTGAACATTTTGCTGTCCCCCGCACACCACGCTTCCGCAAGTGAGGACAACCGTAGTAACTATAGGATAGATCAAGTAAAAGGTCTCGTCACGCAGATGCAAAGGCATGTATATATACTGAAGCAGATCTAAGTATTTTTCGAGCAGCGGCAACATAAACAGCCCAAAATGCCGGGACTGAGCGTCAAAACGATTATACTGATTTTGTTGACATTTTATCGATTAGGATCAAACGGTGAATTTGTTGTTGTGTTGTTTTGATTTTTGTTGTTTGTTTGTTTGTTTTGTGAGAAACCCACAACAGCCAATCAATTTTATCGGGAAGGTAATTTTGCACTTGGGTCACAAAAACCTGAAAAACAAAAAACAACAACTAATAAACGAACAAACAAACAAAACACCCCCCCCCCCCAAAAAAAAAAAAAAAAAAAATTCCCCCCCCCCACACGCACAAACAAAAACAACAACAACAAAACAAACAAACAAACAAAGCATGATGATAAAATCAGTAGACAGAGCTGTTCTGGTTTATGGATGATGAGCATATCAGTAATGAAAGTAATGTGCACATACATCATATGAGGATTATATACAATGTTTTATTGCCTATTCATTTCCTTCACCCTGGATATGACTTTAGCTGTCAACCGAACCCTACCAACAAGCCTAAGCTTCAGTAATCTTTTCTCCATCGTGCGAACTACGGTTCCATACATTTCTCTTAAACACACACACACACACACACACACACACACACACACACACACACACACACACACACACACACACACACACACACACACGCACGCACAAATTGGCTACATCTGTGCTGTCTCCGCCGGTTTTTCCTTTCCCGAAGAAATCTGTTCCTTGCCATTACTATGGACATGAGATACATTATCAATCGAACCATACGAAGAAGCTGTAATACTTTCCCAATGACCACATTTGTGCTGCCTCCGCATTTTTCCTTCCCGAAGACATCGGTCATTTTCTGTGGACTTGACAAACACTATCAACCGAACCATCCCGAGAGGCCTGCGCTCATTAAGCTTTCCCAATACCTTGTCATCTGTGCTTACCATGGTCCTATTTGTTTGAAAGATTGTCTGTCTCCGTAGATTTCCTTCTCAAAGACATCGGTTATTTTCTGTGGACTTGACAAACACCATCATCCGAACCATCCCAAGAGGCCTGCGCTCATTAAGCTTGCCCAATACCTTCTCAGCTATGCATCCTATATGGTGAAAAGACTGGCTACATCTACGCTGCCTCGTCAGTGTTTTTTCACGAAGACATCTGCTATTCTCTTCACTGTGGACATGACGTACGCTATCAACTGAACCATACCAAAAGGCCTCTGCTTCATTAATTTTCCCAATGCATTCCCAGTCTTGTGCCTATAAACGTTCATTATTAGAAGAATGGTTACAGAAGTGCTGTCTCCGCGATGGTTGTTTTTCCCTCCACGAACCCTTCGGTGACTTTACCTTTTACCCAGTAGGTTCTCATGCCTCATTAAGAGAATGGCACGGGAAATGCCGGCACTTTTCTTTCCGTACCGTGCCCAGCATCATCACGATCTTCATGACGGCTTGCATCGATCGAGATCAGAAACAAAAAACAAAAAAACAACAACAACAGAAATCCGTGACAAGTTTCACAGTATACTTGTGTACAGTCACTTGAACTCAAACTGTCAGACAGACATCTGACTGCATCGTTGGGAATTTGGACGACCTTTTCTTGCTTGCTTGTGGGGAGGGAGAAATGAACTTGGAAGAAAAATGGTTTTATTTTTTTATTTGCAAAAAAAAAAAAAAAAAAAAAAAATGCATTTCTTGACGATAAGTGCCCTTCGATTTTTGATGTTTGCGAAAATTGTGGGTTTTTAATTTTGTTTTCAATTTCACTGCAACAATCGCCTATAAAACTTGAAATCTTACTATCCCTCTGTATTTTCTTTTCCAAAATCTGGAAAGTCAAATTCAACATCTGAACGTCAAAGTCCTGCAGAGGTAGATACAAATGATGCACTCTCTAAAAATAGTACGAACATTTCTTTGTCTGTGAACAACAACAGCAATAACAACAACAACAACACCCCCCCCCAAAAAAAAAACAAAAAAAACAAACAAACAAAACAACAACAACAACAATAACAAAAAACAAACAAACAAATACCCCCCCCCCCCCCAAAAAAAAAAAAAACAAAAAAAAAACGATAACAGCTTAGACAATTTTTAAATTAGCACATTAAACTGACTGGTGAACGTAACACAATAACACCTTAAGTGAAAGGTAACATGTAAAACGTTACCCCAAACCATAGGCCAGACAATAACGCCAAAACACGAACCCATACTATAACGTATGAATTATTAGAAACTGACTATTGCGAAACGTGCTCTGGTCAAACCAGAGACTACACGATGTATCCCTTCCCGCAAAGCATGCTGGTATACATCACATAAAAAGAGCAATGACCAGTGTACCACAGGACAGCGGAGTAATTTGCAACACAGCTAATGGGCGACTGTGTCGATAACCGTTGCACGACAACAGTCATTAGTGACGTTTAGAATGTTCTAGACGGAAAAGACCCATCGGTGTACTGAACATATGGCTATTATCGTCTTCATGGTCCGTCCTAAGGTCAGCTGTCACCGCTCGAGTCGTACATTATCTTCTTATCTTCTTAACGGTCTCGCTTGCCGTAAAATGTATGGACAAAGAACATGTTATATTCTATCGTATCTTTATAGATGAACAGTGTCTACCTCTGTGGGTGGCGTAACTGAGTGAATTAAATTGAATGGAATTAAAAGCAATACCGTCGGCTTTCACCGCGTCCAGTTGTTTTTGTTTATTTGCCAGTCTTGTCTTTGTTGATGTTGTTGCTGTCGTTGTTGTTTTGTGTCTATTTCTGTGTTTGTTCATGTCACAGAAAACTAACAACGACCGACAATGCGTCAAGCACTGTTGACTTCCAAAACACCCGGCTCAAAATAAATTTGAACAATATCTACAGCCGATGAGGAAGTCACGCTCAACGGAGAAAAACCCCCAATTTGTAGAGAGTTGCCGGGCCGTGGTAACGGGAAACACGCACGCACGCACGCACACACACACACACACACACACACACACACACACACTCCCTTCCCCAAGTGACTCCGTCGTGAGCCAGCGGATGTGGAAAATGCTTCGATCGTCGACCCCGGACAAAATGGACCAGCCATAACCGTCAGGACAGAACCGGTTAGGCAGAAAACACTCATTTTCTTTACATTTGTCTCCGTCGCGAGACAGGAAGGCCACTTCTTTTCTTTTTACTCGCACGTGAGCGTAGGATTAAAACAGCGACCAGAAGCAAGCAAAGCAGAAAATAGCCACTTTCTTCCGCTTCCAGAGAGTGGGTGGCTCTGGCGAAGGCCTTCAGTCTCTAATCTGTCTCTATTCGGCGGCAACAAGATGGATCGCTGTGTAATGAGAACATGCGAAATTGCCAGTCCCGCCTTGGCCGCATGAGGACCTACGAAATAGCGTGGGAAAGGGCGCCACAGCCAAACCTTGTGGAGCGGTGTGAAACATAGGGGACATAGCCCCACTTGAATTCGCGGGAGAAAGGGGACATAACCCCACCTGAAATTGTGGTCGGAAAGGGGACATCGTCCCACTCGAAATCGTGAGAGAAAGGGGACACAGCCCCACTTGAAATAGTGGGGGGAAAAGGGGGACTTAACCACACTTGAAATCGTGGGAGAAAGGGGATATAGCCCTACTTGAAATCTTGGGGGGAGAAAGGGGACCTACCCCCTTGAAATCTTGGGGGAAAGGGGACATACCCCCTTGAAATCGTGGGAGAAAGGAGACATAGCACCACTTGAAATCGTGGGAGAAATCGGACAGAGCCCCACCTGAAATTGTGTGTGTGTGTGGGGGGGGGGGACATAGCCCCACTTGAAATCGGGGGGGGGGGGGGGGGTAATTATACCCCAGTTGAAATCGTGGAGGGGGGGGGGGGACATAGCCTGACTTGAAATCGTGGGGGAAAAGCCCCACCTACCACCTAGTGAAGTGGTGTAGGAAGAAGGGTGAGGATGAGATCTGAGGAGTCCTATCTTTAGACTTAACCGCGCGTCCCGAAGCCATTGAACGCGAACAATTACTCTCATTCGATTTCTCAACGATGTCGTTGCGGTTAATGTGCGGTTGACCTGATTTGCACGTTCCACTAAACCTGGTCACTAGACTGAACAATACTCCTCAGACAGAATACCTGAGCGGTTAAGAGATAATAAAATGTATTTAGTTCGGCAATCAAAATCCCTTTGCTGGTTCTGTCGAATGAAGTTAGAAGACATCTATTGGTACATCCGTCCCAGTGAATGATAAAAGACCTTGCCCGCTAAACGGAACATGTTTTATTTTGTAGTGTTCATAATTACTGACTCGTTCTAGAGTGATTAACAACAATCGAACACTCAAGTTTGTGGCTTTGGTGCATGGTGATGATGATGATGATGATACGCCTTTCCCAAATTGTTTGCCTCAAAAAGCCGCCAGCTGAACACAACACGCACACGCACGTGAATCACACGCATTCTCTC
>JACVVK020000128.1:340000-345000 GCA_018292915.2 Batillaria attramentaria | reverse complement strand
CGAAGAAAGGAAGAAAAAAATCCTTCTATAACGGCTGAGGCACCTTGCTGGAATGGGCCCACTTCTTGATTTAAAATTAAAAAAAAAAAAACCCAAGACAAAATTTAACCCTAGAGCTAGTTTAGTTCGAAGTTAGACTCTAACGCAGGGCTAAAAGCCCTAACCTCGACTATTACATACGGGCCCAGGATACGAGAAAGTTCAAGACACGTTTACAGGACAATACACAAGACAAAATTATTCCCAAATTTTCGACAAAAGAGTCTTCATTGGGCAACAAGAAAATACTGCGACAGCGCTGTACTTGTCTCAGTTATTTTGCGATGCTATGGGTGTTTATACAGACGTTTCTGATTGTATGACCATCGCGTACAGCAGAAAATCTTCAGCTTTTATTCGTTTTGATTTATTGATTTATTCTAGTATCTTTATTATCCCTTTCGGCAAATTCGGGTTTGTTTACGACGAGGGAAGTCTGTCGCCTCTGTGCCTCACCTACCTATTTTCGATTTTTTTTAGGGTTGGGAAGGAAAGCCGCAGAGCCGGCCTATGGTTGGAAACATTGCTTGATGAAAGGGTGGGTGGGTTTTCGGGAGTTTAACGTCCTTTTCCACCACATAAGGGTGATATCAAAGACAGGGGCAACGAGAAAAAGGCCAGCACAAATATTTGGCCCCAGCCGGGATTCGAACTCACGTCCCGAGCATTGAAAGTCCAACGCTCGACCGTTCGGCCACCCCGGCTCCCCCGTTTTGAAGGAAATGAGCTGTCTAACATTAGCAGAAGCCAAACAGCAGAAAAAGAAATGTAATATTTGACCTGCCAAAGGCACACCTGCTGCTCAGTGGCGCCACCTACTGAGCTACTGCCGGTTTCCCCGCTTGTCTGCCCCTGTCCGCGTATCTAGGAAACCGAAATTCCCCGGATGTGTCCGTCTCCATGAGAACCACAGATTGGCAACAGAACGCAACGCACAGTCCGCGGCAAATCAACAGATAACCTACTGCGACGGGCTACCTAGATGTTGGACCAGAATTGCGCACGGAACGAACAGAATCAATAGGGTGAATGCGATTAGCAGGGGTGCCAAACTAGCTAGCCACAAGCGACGGTCAAGATTTGGTATTAATTATGGATTTGTCACGTAGGTGGGACAGTCTGAGCCAGGCTAGAGAATGGTAGATCTCTCTCTCTCTCTCTCTCTCTCTCTCTCTCGCTCTCTCTCTCTCTCACTCTCTCTCTCTCTCTCTCTCTCTCTCTCTCCCCAACTATTTTTTCGACTGTTGCCACCGCTCAGCCTCCCGATATGGCAGTTCAAACAACCTGTGTATCATTCCAAAGCCGCGAATTGACATTTTTAAAAGCAGTCTTTCATTTTCTGGAGCGGCATTATGGAACACCTTCCAGCCCATGTTAAACACGCATGCTCTAACACAAATTTCAAACAGCTTTTATTCAAATACCTCATGTCACA
This sequence comes from Batillaria attramentaria, assembly GCA_018292915.2. Classification (NCBI taxonomy): domain Eukaryota; kingdom Metazoa; phylum Mollusca; class Gastropoda; family Batillariidae; genus Batillaria; species Batillaria attramentaria. Next base: position 343,526 of record JACVVK020000128.1, on the reverse strand, counting down.
CGATGTTAAAACTTCCCGCAATTTATTCTCGCCCATTCCTACACTATGATGTATTGACATAATTGGTATGTTCATCACGCTTCTTAAATGTTCCTGTCTAATAAAATATTAGAGTGTAGTTTCATTTCCTATGGTTTTATTGCTATTTTGATTTTTTCCTGTTGCATTACATAATTATGTGTGTGTATTGTTCTGTTTAGATAGATACTACTAGAAATAGCAACGGCAAGAATGAAAATTGACTGTTTCACGTTAACTACCTCTACCGTTGGAAAATAAAGTATTCTTGATTCTTGATTCTCTCTCTGTGATGACAGGTGATTACAGAGCTAAATTAAAAATGTAGCTCTGTTAACTAAATTAAAATTTGTGATTTTGTTTTCTCTGTTGCTAATGTCCAAATGATTATTCACCGTCAGAGGGTATGCTTTGAACTCGTTCTTGTGCGCGCATGTGTGTGTGTGTGTGTGTGTGTGTGTGTGTGTGTGTGTGTGTGTGTGTGTGTGTGTGTGTGTGTGTGTGTGTGAGAGAGAGAGAGAGAGAGAGAGAGAGAGAGAGAGAGAGAGAGAGAGAGAGAACGAACGAACGAACGAACGAACGAACGAAACTTTATTTTACAAGGATAAAAGATTAGGTACGCAGACCTGTCTTACATCTTGTCCTTGCTAGGCTACTGATATATATATACAAAGTAAGAGAGAGAGAGAGAGAGAGAGAGAGAGCACCATTTTTTTTCTAATTTGCTCACACACAAAATCGAAGACAAGAACTAATGGACAGCAAAACCAGTTTCGCACAACGTCAATGGAACGTTACGGCTCACCCCACAAAACTGTCCACTAAAACGCAACACTGCCACAAGAGAACAATACCGCTTGAAAGTCAAAGTTCACAGCACGCACAGTGACCGAGCGGTTCACATACATCATTGTCATCGAAGCGGCGACAAGAATACAGTATCACAAAAGGGGGAAATTGCGACGGGTTTTCGCAGGCTAAGCCTCCAGCGCGCTGTACACAGAAACGCACTTTGACTAAACAGAGCCCTGCAATGTTTCGCCTGAGCAAGTTCTTTTGCTGTTTGATGTCTATCATGGTTTTGCTCCACCGATGATGTTGTGTGAAAGAGAACAGCGTCACTGGATCGGAACTGGAAGTGTTAGAAAAGTAACTCTTTCTTTAGTTTCGGGAAAGGTTTAAAAGCGCCATCTACATTTATCAAAGACGGATCTGGTCACTTCCGAGAATTACCTGCGCAGTAAGGTAGAAGTCCCTAAGTGTGTGTGTGTGTGTGTGTGTGTGTGTGTGTGTGTGTGTGTGTGTGTGTGTGTGTGTGCGTTTGTGCGTGCGTGCGTGTGCGTGTGCGTGTGTGTGTGTGTGTGTGTGAGAGAGAGAGAGAAAGAGAGAATCATTGGCACTTTATTTTTAAAAGGATGAACAGTTACTGAACTACAATTAAGCACACACACACACACACACACACACACACACACACACACACACACACACACACACACACACACAGATGGTGGGGGGGGGGATTGAATGTCTATGATAGAGGTGATAAGGGGAATATTTTTACCCAAGCACTGAACAGCTAAATATAGACACAATGACGCAGACCTGAGTGAAACAAAAACAACAACAACAACAAAACCCACATAAATCAAAACTGAAGTCAATAACACGAAATCCAAACTTTGCAACGCTGCACCTGATTCAATTTCGCACCGACCCATACAGTTTATATCACCACCCATGCAACTTCATCCATTCCCCTCTCCTCCCCTCCCCCCTTCCACCCCTCCACCCCACATACTACCCCCGCCCCGCACACTCCCCACACCCTCAAGCACATGCACACCTCTCTTAAAAATAGCTTTTCGGCAATATAAGATCTTTCATGTGCATGATAATATTTGCTGGCATGTCCAACACTGTTCGCCACGAGAAATGTTTTGGTGGCAACCCAGTCTGTACGCTAGCTGTGAGTGGGGAGATGGTGTTGATAGACCCGAAAATAACTTCTGCCACTCTGCAAGAATGGATCAATGCCAATTGCGTCGGTCTCACGTCTGTATCATGTACAGGGTTTTTTTTTTTATGTGTTTGTGTTTAGTGAAGTGTTTGATTCAAGGTTACTCTCCTTCTTCGCAAGGTTTCTCTCTCTCTCTCTCTCTCTCTCTCTCTCACACACACACACACACACACACACACACACACACACACACACACACACACACACACACACACACACACACACACACACACACACACACACGTGCGCGCGCGCACACACACACACACACACACACACACACACACACACACACACACACACACACACACACACACACACACCAGGTGCTCAGATATTTTCGGTTGTTAGTTGGTTACCGGAGAAGAAAAACAAAGAAACCAAGAAATAAACAAACAACAATAGACAAAACAAACAAACAAACGAACAAAGAACCAACTTTTAACAACATCCAACAACAACAACAACAACAACAAGAAAACACAAACAAACAACAAACAAAGCCGTAGCGAATGAGTGAAAGATACCTGTGTTGTTCCCCCCCCCCCCCACACACACACACGCCCCTCCCCCCGGAACGGCAGATGGATGGAGGGTGCAGGAGAAGCGAAATGCCTGACATCAACATCGTAACAGATACAACGGTCGCTGTGATTACAATGCGCATGACTGCACCGCACGCTGCTGTCATTCATCAGGTGAAATTGATTTCTCCCGAAGCGTCACAGGCACATCATTTCAATTACGGGAATCATGAAAATCCGATTTTAACTACACTGGGGCGCAAACACACAGATCTGACCGCACGGAACAACCCTACAGAATCGATGAAAACCGGCTGTTTTGTTCAACAGAAAAAAAAAAATCATTCACGTTCCTTTTTGGTGCAGGAAAAGTAGTTCAGACAAACACATTATTCTGGCCAGAGAGAGAGAGAGAGAGAGAGAGAGAGAGAGAGAGAGAGTAGGTGTGTGTGTTATTTAGGGCTTAACTCCGCGCAAGCAACAAAGACTATTTCGCGGCTAATCAAGGTTCTTCTTCGCCAGACGAAAATAAAAAGGAAGACAATAAAACGAGGTGTAAATATGTATAAAAAAATCTATTCGGTTTAAATAATAACTAGAGAAGCAAAGCCTCCTTGGCTCACTTGTGAGATGGGTCAAGGTCATTCAAAAGAGCATGTTTGTAAAGCTATCACTGTCTATCCTGAAGTAAGATGTGTCTTGTGTTCATAGTTCCTAAGAAAAAGGCAAATGGCAACATAACAGTTTTCCAAGGACAGCGTGTATCACCTTGACTTTGAGTCAAGGTCATTCAAATGAGATCTGTAAGTGAAGAGCTTATCAATGACTATCTTTATGCCACGTTTGATAGCTCTAGTTTTCGCAGCTTCTGTACAAACGGTAATGTAAAATTTCATAACAGACAGTTGTATTGACCTTGACCCTGAGTCAAGTTCATTCAAAAGGCTATGTCTGCTAGGTCTCA
>JACVVK020000128.1:295000-330000 GCA_018292915.2 Batillaria attramentaria | reverse complement strand
AAATACAGGAGAGAAAAATACACACGATAAACAAATCAAAACATACGTGGCATGTGCTGATGATACTGGCTGTATGCCAAGTAAGAAATTTACAGAGAGCGAGAGAGAGAGAGAGGGGGGGGGGGGGTCGGTGTGCGGTTGGTGGGTGTTTGGTATTGTAACATCTTTATCCACCACGTGTGGAGAGAGAGAGAGAGAGAGAGGGAGAGGAATGAATGAATGAATGAACTTTATTTTACAAGGATATAAGTGATAAGCACAAGTGCTTATCTTAACATGATCGAAAGCGGAACACTACAGAGAAGTAAGAAAACCGAGCAATACAAATAATTAAAAAATAATTTAAAAGGAAATGACGAGCCAAACATAATAAATACAGCCATTTCAAACAAACAAGAGAGAGAGAGAGAGAGAGAGAGAGAGAGAGAGAGAGAGACAGAGAGGTCCAGTTGTGTTTCAATAAAATACGTCGAACTCATGAATCTGACAGATCAGTTATCCGTTGCAAAGATTATTTAGACGACTCTGAACGAAGCGTAACACACTCCACTGTGGGAAAAGTCTTAATTACCTTTCGGCCTGAACGAGCCGATTTTGTTGTTTTAGTTCTCCGCCAAAATGAATGGTTTCCCCATAAAGCAGCAATTCTGCTACGAAAACCTATTTTCCACCGACAAGAACGTTACATTAAAAACATTTCCCCAAGTTGAGAAATCTATGCATTAAAACGTGAAGTCGTCTGATTTTTTTTTAAAATAGTCGCTTGGTTTTTTTAAGGGGGGTGTGGGGTGTGGGGTGTGTGTGTGGGGGGGTGGGTGGGTGGGTAGGAGTTACACGTCCTTTTCCACCATGTACGGGTGATATCAAAGACGGGGGGCAACGATGAAAAAGCCAGCACAAATATGTGGCCCCAGCCGGGATTCGAACTAACGACCCGAGCAGTTTATCGTCTTTTCCCAACCACACTCGGGTGATATCAAAGACAGAGAAACAAGCAGAAAGACATCACAAATATTTGGCCACAGCTGAATAGTAATAGTAATAGTATGTTTGTTTAACTCAATTCCTACCAGTAAAATCCGGGGTTGTGAACCAGTAGCGTCACCCAAAAAAAATCATGATTAATTCATTAATTCACCATGAATTTAAATTTGGCTCTGCGCGCGCGCGCGTGTGTGTGTGTGTGTGTGTGGGGAGGGGGGGGGGTTACCGTCCTTTTCCACCACATACAGGTCATATCAAAGACAGGGCAACGATTAAAAAGCCAGCACACATATTTGGCCCTAGCCGGGATACGAACTCACGACCCGAGCACTGGAAGTCCAACGCTCTACCATTCGGCCACCCCGTCCCCCCTTGGCTTAGTGCGAGTGTTGTGCTTTGATTATACTCGTGTTTGCTACAGTAACAGCCGTAAAGAAACCGTTAATCTCGCCTGATTTTCGCATACAGGGCCAAACCGAAAGAGTCAAAATCGTGGGATACTCATTCGCGTTACGAAGTGTGTTAAGGTCTTGCGACCTCATGGTTCTGTTCTCTGGGAACGGGACTGTTAACCTCCACAAACTAAAGAAATGAAATGCCGAACTGACAGCGATTCTTTTGTGTTTTTAGCTGCGTCAGTTTGAAATGTCAGTGAAATGTCAGCCTTCACGTAGCAACCACGCTACAAGGGTGGGTGGGTGGGTGGGTGGGTGGGTGTTTGGGGGTTTAACGTCCTTTTCAACCACATAGGGTGATATCAAAGACGGGGCAACGATGAAAAAGCCAGCACAAATATTTGGCCCCAGCGGGGATCGAACTCACGACCCGAGCATTATGTCCAACGCTCTACCATTCGACCACCCGGCTCCCCGCAACCACGCTACAAAGATTCATAACATCCAACGGTTGTTTCTAACAAGCAGTGACTGCATTCAGATTGCGTTACCTTTTATGACGTTTTTCCTTTCTGCCCCGTGCTCTGTGTGTGGCGTGTGTCTCCTTTCTGTTCACACTGTTCTGGATTCTGACCCTTACAAAACACCACTAGAAGTCGCAGCTGAAGAGAAGACAAGAAAAGTCAGGTCCTGTTAAATCACGAACAATCCCGACTGAATTCGTTCCTTTCCCCTCCCTCCGGCACACAATCTTGCAACAAACACTCGATGACAGTTCATTCACAAACACCTTCCCTTTTCCCGAGCCCGCTGCTGTAGTAGGTCTATCACGATTTTCTTGTTACCACTCGGCCAATATGTCAGCTCTGATCGATTAGTTCACTTTGCTGGGCCGCGTGAGCAACTACCGATTTTCTCTCTCCCTCTCTCTCTTTCTTCTTCCTTCTTCTTCCTCTTCTCCTTATCTCTCACCCAGGCCTCACCGTTACTTCCACCTTAACTTTCCTTCAGCTTTCTCCATGGTAACTTTGTCTCAATGAAGCGTCAGAATTGTTCACCAGTCATTCAGGCACTGTCAGCGCGTGGATGCTTCGGTCCCACGAGCATGTAAAGGTACGTTGTGCGCCTGCGCGTGGCTTTACGTACAGCATGTATGACGTGTGCAGTTATGGAAGCCGCGCCGTGTCACAACGGTCGTCGGTAGGTGTGTCTTTTATGCAACTTACAGCGTGGGCTGAATGTTATGTACACAACTAACGGAGGAGATGTCGTGATGTACGAGCGAAAACAAGATTTTCTCGCATACGCACGTAAAACTTAAGACATATAAGCAACGACAACAACAGCGACACACAAAAGCAAATAAACAAACCTAAAATACCACCAAAAGAGATTTAAAAAGAAACAACAACAACGGCGCAAAAGCCAACAACAACAACAACACAACCACCACCACCACCAACAACAACAACAACATACCCACCACCTCCATCACCACCAACAAAACCAATAACAAGAACAACAAAACAAACAGCAACAACAGCAACAACAACAAATAAACAATAACAAGAACAACAACAACAACAAAACCAACAACAACATCATCAACTTTCTCTGATCCGCCCTCCAGCCTTGCGGCGCCATGAGCATTTCAGTACAGATGGATATGGGCGCTGAGGAGAAGTCTGCCATAGACCAAACCAGATCATATATAAGCAGCGTTATCGGCATTTATGGCCTGCTTGGGTTTCCGTACCACGTCCCACACGGAGCGCTCGTGCGGCGCGGTGTTTGTTTCGTTACTATAGGAACCGCAAGCGGCGAACTAGCATCTCTCCGGTGATAAGAGGCGCTCCCTCTGCTATGTGTGTCCGTCGCTGAAACGTTACACAAGACTGCCTCTGATTGGCTGGCTCCTCGTACGTCACATGCGATATACAATCGTATAGCACATGCTTGTCTTGTGATTGTCTCCGACAGTAGGTTATTTCCGTGAGTGCGGCGGACGAGTGACGAAAATGTTCAATTAATTAGTGCTCGGGCAGAGATGCAGATGAGGCATTGTCGGGCATGTCAACAAGCTTGTATATTTTGCAGTCTTGATGGTTATGCTTGTGTGTGTGTGTGTGTGTGTGTGTGTGTGTGTGTGTGTGTGTGTGTGTGTGTGTGTGTGTATGGGTGTGCATGAGAGAGAGAGAGAGAGAGAGAGAGAGAGAGAGAGAGAGAATAATCGTATTAATATAGGCGCTTTATCGCATATATCAGGCTCAAAGTGCCGCGAACTACACACAACACACACGCTCACGTGAACCGCATGCATTCTCTCAGACACTGGACATGAACAGATAACAATCACGTATTGCGAACGGCCAGCTCAGCAATTTAAGTGCGTGCGTGCGTGCGTGCGTGCGTGCATGTGTGTGTGTGTGTGTGTGTGTGTGTGTGTGTGTGTGTGTGTGTGTGTGTGTGTGTGTGTGTGCTCTCAACAGCCTATTTTCATTTTCTTTCAAATTGATCTTTGTCCTTACTTTAGGAGGATGGGTGGGGTGGGTGCTTGGGGGTTTCACGTCCTTTTCCACCACATACGGGTGATATCAAAGACGGGGCAACGATAAAAAAAGCCAGCACAAATATCTGGCCCCAGCCGGGATACGAACTCACGATCCGAGCATTAGAAGTCCAACGCTCTACCATTCGGCCACCCCGGCCCCCCTACTTTACGACATCAGCCCAGCGTAGTTCTTTGGCCTCCATCCTCTCGTCCATCCATCCATTCCATGTTATGATAACCAGAGAAAAGGTACAGATCCCCGTGGCTGCTGGATGCCAAAAAACTGCGCAGTAAGTTGAAGCGCACGCGTTTACAGTTCAATGCTAACTGGTCCGAGTACACCGACAACAGACCGACATTTAAGGCGATTGCAGCTTTCCACTGGCAAAAACCGTCGGTACGTTTGAATATGTAAAATTAGTTTTAATTTTCTCGGCAGCTTAGTAAACAAACTGCCAAGGGCTGAGTGGGTGTTTGGGGGTTTAACGTCCTTGTTTTCACCACATACGGGTGATATCAAAGACGGGGCAACGATGAAAGAGCCAGCACAAATATTTGGCCCTAGCTGGGATACGAACTCACGACCCGAGCATTAGAAGTCCAACGCTTTACCATTCGGCCACCCCGGCTACCCACAAACTGCCAAGTCAACATAATTGATGTCCCGGTCAAGTCAACATGACTGATGTCGCTGCACAAATTTTTGATTCATTCTGACCGAGCTACGAGTGTAGTCGTAACAGGGAATAGTGTGCGATATCCTCGTTTTCTGGGAGTGATCTCCCTTAGAGACGGTATCTGTTTTTGTTGGCCACCGTTGTGGCGTAAAGCCGGCTCTTAACTGGGCACAGTTGTGACAGAGTTGTGATTTGGGGGGTTCAAGTTCCGCCGCTGTGGCGTCATCACAGCAACCTGGATTTCAAATAGCCACAACTGTGACTGTGGTTTCCACAACAGATTCTGATTGGCTGTGCTACGTCACTCGACGCGCAAACATGGCGGACAGTGCATCTTCAATCGGTTTGTCACCGAGCACAGCTGTGTTTAGTCTTGTAGTTAGTAGACACACCGAGCGCAACGACTGTGATGTGCACGTGTGTTTCGCGCGCTGTGCCCAGTTAAGAGGAGGCATAAGGACGCAAATTGAGCGTGGGGTCAAGTTTGGTGTTTGTTTGAAGTACCTTGTTTCTTTCTTCTTTTCTTTCTTTATGAATATTGTATAGGCGCTTTACCCAATTTCATGAATCGGCTCAATGCGCCGCGAAATGAACCCAACACGCACGCTCACGTGAATCACACGCATTCTCTCACACACTGGACATAAACACAGTACAATCACGTGGTGCGAAGGGTCAGCTCAGGTATATGAATTTCGGAATTTAGAATTGCATTTATTTTTCCAAATTTGTGGGCTGAACATTTCCAAAGCAGAGGGGGAGGAAGCCGGAGTACCCGGAGAGAACCCCCGACAATCGGCCACATACGACAAGGAAAAATTCTTTGCCCCGAGTGGGACTCGAACCCCTGACCTCTCGCATTGGTGACAAGTCTCTTACCACTAGACCACCTACCGCCCCTGCGAATTTGCTAGTAGTGATTGTTGTCACGATAAGCGTGATTTTCGTGGTGTTTGTATTTGGCTTATACCTGGTGGAAAAGGACCTGAAACTCCAAAACACCCACCCGCCCACCCACCCACCCACCCGCCCCTTCTATTTGGTAGGGCAGTGTGCATGCCAGGGGGGGTAGCAAGAGAAGGCAAGCTGCCGATGAAGCTGGGTACATTTTGCGCACAAGAGAGGCAAAGGTGACGTGAGCAAATTTAGGTGGAGTGGCTTTCTGTTTGTGTGTGTGTTTTCTTCCTGCAGATACTTTGAGGAGCAGAAGCCTGTCATGCAGTTTAATGAAACTGAAATTCATCATCGGGAGTGCTTTTTTCAACAAATAGCAAACATGGTGTTTTCCGTGTTTCTTGTGTGACATATGCGCGGCTACAACTACATTCCTTTGCCCTAATCTTTCATGAACGTGTTTCATGCTGTTTTCCATGTTTGTCCGAACAAAAAAACAAACCCGTCTGTCATGAGCCTTAAAGGTCTGCAATCTCAGCAAAAAGCCGCAGACATTGCGTTTTTTTAAAACTGTGACTCCTTCGACTGTGCATAATCCAGGCAACTGTCACAGTTGCAGAGTTTTCAGCGCTTCGGGGACCCTTATAAAACCAGAGCACGAGTTTGCCGTGACATTATTTGGCTTTTGGTCGGTGAGCGAGACACATCGCTACAGTGTCTAGCGGATGTTGAGTGCTGCACGATCTTTCTCGCTCAGTGTCAGAACGCAAACTGAGCTGTGAAATCAGGCTGCCATTGGCTTTTATTGGGGTTTCAGGGACGCTGAAAACTCTGCAACTGTGACAGAGTTGACTGTGCTTGCACGGTCGACTGTGTAAAAAATTTTCACACTTCGGAAAGCTTTTTGTTGGGAGCTTGAATCTTTAAATGAAGTCACGTTTACGCAAACACACGAGAATCTCCGAGGCCGTACACTATTCTTGAATACACTACAGACCTAACTTCTGGATCCTGTGCAATCAGTTGATGACCAGATGTGACGTCCTGTTCCCAGGACGAGTGTCTCACTCTTTTGCTTGTCCGTCGACAGATCGTACGTTTTGCTTCAAACGACTCGACCGAACTCCCTGAAGTAAGCTTGTGTTTCCAGCGACCCCAGTCGCTCAGCGGATAATATCTGTGTTAGGTTTGACGAATTGCCGCACTGTATCCGTTTGTCACTCTATTTGCGTGTGGAAATGAGTTTTCTGTAGACGATGAGCAAGGCTCTATGGCGTCAGACCGGGACAGAGGGCGCAGTGCTACAGGAGCAGCTTTGGCTACGCAACACAGACGCTTATATCAAGGAAAATGCCTACTCTCCTACTGAATAAAACGCTCTACACAACACCCTCCGAAAGCATCAACATGACAGAACAGTCAGAGAGTCAAGTGTGGGCTGATTTCTTCTCTTCTTCTTCTGCGTTCCCTGTTCTGGACTCCGCCTCAGATGATTAGGTTTGTGGTCTTTATATAGGCAGTGGTCTTCAAGAGGTCTGTTTTGCTGCCCCAGAGTTTCTCTGCCAGTGTGGCTCCGTTCGGCCAGTGTTGTGTCCTTGCTTCTTTGAAGAGGGGGCAGGACTGCAGAATGTGTTCCGGGGTTTGAGGGGCTGGTCCGCACGGACAATCTGGTGAGTGCGGCACAGGTGGGCACGCAGTCTGCAGTGTCCAGTTTGTAGTCTGAAGATGGTGGTCTGTTCATAACGCTGGAGCTGTGGCATCTGGTCGTTAGATGGGGGATTGTGTTGCGCCGTCCAGATTGTCTTGTACTGATGTTTTACCAGAGTCTTGACTTCTGTGTAGGAGACTGCCTGCTGGGGTTGCTCTTTTCTGCTGCCAGACTTGGCCAGTCTGTCTGCCTCTTCGTTTCCTGTGAGACCACAGTGAGCAGGGATCCACTGTACGGCGACCTTCATCTGTTGTGAGAGGGCAGCTAGAAGGTGCTGTGTGTCTCTTTCCAGCTTGGCTGATTTTAAAGCAGTTCCATTATTCCGTTCCGCTTCACTGAAGCGACCCCCTACACCCTCACTCCTCAGGGCCCGTATGTAAAAGTCGAGGTTAATTTAATCCACGGCTACGGGCCTAACCGAGACTAGGACAAGAGAAACCCTAAAGCAAAATGAAATAAAACAGGAAGCGTAGAAAGGAAGAAAAAAATCCTTCTATAACGGCTTAGGCACCTTGAATGCGCCCGCTTCTTGATTTAAAACAAAATATATATATATATTTAACCCTAGAGCTAGTTTAGTTCGAGGTTAGACTCTAACCCAGGGCTAAAAGCCCTAACCTCGACTATTACATACGGGCCCTGGCGTCTGCTAGCCAGTCAGCCAAAGTACACAGCTGCGCATGAACACAAGTTGTCCACAGGCTACGCCGAAAGCAAGGCTCATTTTCAGTGTTGTCAAACTCACCTGGCATGGATCTTACTCACAAAACCAACAAACACACCAAAACTGTCAGTTTTTACACCACAGAAATAGGAAAACAAGCAAAAGTTTCGGACAATATATAGCGAAAGCTATTAGTGTTGTGTATCTTGGGGTTGCCGTCATGACCTGGAGGGGGAGCCGGGTTGGCCGAATGGCAGAGCGTTGGACTTCTAATGCTCGTGTCGTGAGTTCGTATCCCGGCTGGGGCCAAATATTTGTGCTGGCTTTTTCATCGTTGCCCCGTCTTTGATATCACCCGTATGTGGTGGAAAAGGACGTTAAACCCCCAAACAAATTTGAGTTACCGTTCCCTGACTGCATTGCTCTAGGGCACAGCTGTATAGTCCTTTCGCGTGAACCACTCTACTGAACAGAAAGGATGAACACTCGGGCTGTGGCTTTAGTTCTTCGTCGGTGCCATAGGCATAATTATGAATGATGGAGCATAGCGACGTTCCGTCATGTTGGTGGTGTATCTTGAGGAGGGGGGTGAGGGGGGGGGGGTAAGAGGGCGGAGGATGGCGCAAAGGAAGGGAGGAGTGAGAGGAAAGGACGCGTGGACTGAGGTGGGGGGGTGGAAGGGGGGTTATGGGGGGGGGGGAAGAGGGGAGGGGGAGGGGCGGGAGGCAAAAACCTTCATGGTTTCAGGTACAAGATTTATTGTCTTACTGATTTTTAAAATAATTTGTTTGTGTTTGTGTGCTTGTTTATTTATCTTCGTGTTCTCGTAGTCGTCCGTTCATTTTTCACGGACCTAAAAAAAAATAAAAAATAAAAAATGCCATAATTTGATCACAAACCGTGCTAAAAAAAAAAGTCAGAATCACTTAGGAGTGAAGTAAACTTAACTTTACAAAGGCTCATTCCAAAGGCAAATATAGAATTCAAACCGAGATCAATCCACATCAAACCAGAACAAACCCAAGCCAGCCCAATACAAACTGACACGAACCAGCTGCAACCAAACCCAACCACGCCAAACCGAAAGCAACCAAACCCAACCTTACAAAACCGACACAAACCAGATTCAACCAGACGCATCCACATCGATCGATGTAACTGACCAAATTATACCGGAAGGGACGAGCGGAAATAAACGTCATCAGCTGGACGTGAACTTTGTCGCCTACCACCAGGTGCGTTGTTGTTGTGATAAGATTAACAAGACGTACGTTTGAACGCAGCTAGACTGGATGTCAAACATAGCGGAATCACCGAGGTGAAACACTGTGGATGTCGGAAAAACGAGTGCCACTACGATTCAAACGACTTCAGAATCAGAGAGAGTTTGCTAATTTTACGTTTTTGATAGTGGTGGTCTCAGTAGCACCTTTTTTTTTTTTAAACACCAGATTGCAGTTTTGTGTGTTGAAGTTCAAATTGAAGTAGTTTTATTTTGGAACGGTAAAAGTTATTGGTCTATAGACCAGTTTTCAAACTTGCCATTTCAACACCCAAAATTGTGAATTCAAGCAGATTTAGAGTTGATGTGTTTTCTAGAATTGCGCTGTATAAGTGTGATTTATCATCATCATCATCATCATCATCATCATCATCATCATCATTTTTCATCATCATCATCATCATTGCATCCAGTAGCCAGTCCCAGTCACAACTGCACGAGCTCCTAAAGCCAATAGGCCAGCAAAGCACACTGTTCATACGTAAGTAACATGGCCACACGTGAGAGGAATCATCGTGGGGACCAGACACCCGACGCAGGCTTTGCCCTTTCGTTTACCCCCCGGGCGAATACCACAACTGCCTTAAAGCCATTTCCAGGTGAGGTGTTAACTGCTATTTACACAAACACGTTGTTTGTTTGTAAGCAGAGGAACATGGTCTGATTCTGGTCTCCGAAAACAGAGGGAAAAACTAAAATCTTATAGGAAGCATCAGCCGAGTCCGGCAAGATGTTTTGCAGCTGAGGACTTGCTCGTTGGCTGGTTGGCTGGTTGTATTGTCACATGGAAGAAGCGCCTAAGTGTTCATGAAATCCATGACGTTAAGCTTCTTTAACCAGGGTTGGTTACAACAGAGAGCATGCACTCTACTTAGTGAACATGATGGTAACAGGGAGTTTGGCGTCCGTTTTCATCACACAAGGGTCACGCAGCTCGATGCGAGCTTCGTCCCGCAGTCATCGTGAAAATGAATAGAAAGGTGGCGAGCTTCTTTGCGCCGGAGTGTGCCCATACCACAGGCCTATCTGGTCGAATTGCAGGGACATGTAGGTCAAGCAGTGCGAGCTGTTGACTGTGACCCGGGTATTCTGGCAAATGGACACTCCCCTGGTTGTCACGAGAAGAGGTGTAATCTTGGTCGTTCATTCACACACACACACACACACACACACACACACAGGGGGAGCCGGGATAGCCAAATGGTAGAGCGCTGGACTTTCAGTTCTTGCGTTGTGAGTTTGAATCCCGGCTTGGGCCAACTTGTTTGTGCTGGTCTATTTTTCTTGTTGCTCGTCTTTGATATCACCAATATATCGATAACGTAATGGACGTTATCGTCCGAAATGGACGTTAAACTCCCAAACGCACACACACACACACACACACACACACACACACACACACACACACACACACACACACACACACACACATTTTTCCGCACCCACAATTACAGCCTTGAAGGCACCCATTGACCGTGATGATACGGTTTTCTGCACAATCATGGGGGAGCCGGGGTGGTCGAATGGTAGAGCGTTGGACTTCTAATGCTCGGGTCGTGAGTTCGATCCCGGCTGGGGCCAAATATTTGTGCTGGCGTTTTTCATCGTTGCCCCGTCTTTGATATCACCCTATGTGGTGGAAAAGGACGTTAAACCCCCACCCACCCACCCACCCCTGCACAATCATGTGGCTTTGTTCACTTCCTCTCATATCTTCATCTCTGAGTAGCTGAGGCGCATTCCGCCAGGAAGAAGAATATCGAGGAGTATTGCGTCACCACCGCGAACCACTTACAGAGGAAGGTAAGCCGTTTGTGGTTTGTGTCAAGATCATACGCGTACATACGTCCGATGAATGCACAGAAAATTCTTTGACCCGCATGTCTTTGTTATTACACTCTCCACAGTGAAATGTCACCATCGACGCGCTCCAGAATAACACGCAGCCACTCGAGGCATCTCCCCATGTCTGTACTGGAGGTCTGGAGGTGTTTTCTTTGCCTATCTCGTACACGAGGTGTAATCAAAAAGGGCGAAAGTGTGTCCGGTGCTACTCTGTTTGAAAAGGTTTGACGGTGACCGCTCTCATGCAAAGTCATGTGTTTACCTCATTTCCTACGACGCAGGAGTCTCTCTCTCTCTCTCTCTCTCTCTCTCTCTCTCTCACACACACACACACACACACACACACACACACACACACACACACACAGAGAGAGAGAGAGAGAGAGAGAGAGAGAGAGAGCTGTGTGCTCTGCCGCGAAAAATGCGTGCTTGTTGCGGCAAGGGAGACAACTCATGCAGGCAATAATCTCTAAACAGGGTGAAAATGCTCTGTGCTGGTGAATGCTACAGTTTTCACCGCTTCTGTGCACACTGTGAAAGAACACGGATACCTCAAAGTTGTTAGCATCTGTCCACTGTGACGTTCCCTGTCACCGACTGAGTATTTCTGGTTTTTCCTTCTAAAGGCCGTTCTTAACCGGGCGAACCACCAGTCTGGCGAACTTGTTCGGCGAACTGAGTATTGTATACGAACAGGGCAAGCGCGCACACGTACGTGGTTCCAGAGGTTCGGCCGGACTAGTTCTCTTTCTTAACCGACCGTTCATGATATGCATACGTCATCGCCCGAACAAGGCGGACTCGGAAGTTGAAACAATCGTAAACAACCAAAATGGCCGCCTTCGTAGATCGAGACGACCAGGGATTTGCGGTAGTTATCGTTACCTCTCGCATTGGTGACAAGTCTCTTAACCACTAGACCACCGGCCGACAAACATGTCTACGCATTATTTTAACGCGTCAGTCAAAGTTATTGTCTAACTGAAAAACAGTCCCTTTCTCAGGTTCACCCAGAGAGACCAAACATCCGTTGGAAACACTCGGTGCGACTCAATTTTGAAAATGGAAACACTCAGTGCTACTTTCTGGAAACACTCTGTCCCGGCGGTGCAACTTTGAAAGGGAGCCGGGGTGGCCGAATTGTAGCGCGTTGGACTCTCAATGCTTGGTTGGTGAGTTCGTATCCCTGCTGGGGCCAAATATTTGTGCTGGCTTTTTCGTCATTGCCCCGTCTTTGATATCACCCTATGTGGTGAAAAAGGAGGTTTAACCCCCAAACACCCACCCCCCCCCCCCTTCTAACACCCAGGACAACAACGAGAGTAGCCACATGGAACATCAGGACAATGTATGAAGTAGGAAGGACCATACAAGTAGCAAGAGAGATGAAGAACTACAAGATAGGAGTACTGGGACTGAGTGAGACAAGGTGGCTACAGACAGGACAGCTGAGATTTTCATCGGGAGAGCAATTGCTGTATTCTGGACACACAGAGGATGGAGCCCCCCACACTGAGGGCGTGGCCCTGATGCTGGCACCGGAGGCACAGCGGGCACTCATCGGCTGGGAACCTGTCAACTCCCGCATCATCACAGCCAAATTCATCACCAAGAAAAAAGACATCAAGCTGAACATCATCCAGTGCTACGCTCCCACCAATGATGCGGAAGAGGAGAAAAAAGATGACTTCTACCAACAACTGCAGACAGTGATAGATAGAGGAGGAGCCAAGGACATGACCATACTGATGGGAGACTTCAACGCCAAGATTGGATCAGACAACACAGGCTATGAGGACACCATGGGAACACACGGACTGGGACAGATGAACGAAAATGGCGAGCGCTTTGCAGACTTTTGTGCCCTGAACCAGCTAGTGATAGGAGGCAGCATCTTCCCACACAAGCGCATCCACAAGGCCACATGGAGATCGCCGGACCATGTCACGGAGAACCAGATTGATCACATCTGCATCAGCCGGAAGTTCAGGAGATCGTGGCGGGATGTGCGTGTGATGAGGGGTGCCGATGTATCATCAGACCACCACCTTCTTGCAACAACATTGAGACTTCGGCTTAAGAGGCACACCAACGCCAACAGCACACGGACCAGGTACAACGTTGGACTTCTCAGGAACACAGACACACAAGCAGCATTCCGGATCAGCCTTTCCAACAGGTTCCAGCCACTGCAAGACCTGATAGAAGACAGTGAAATGGACATCGAGACACAGTGGGAACACAGCAAGAAACTCTGGCACGACACATGCGAAGAGGTCCTTGGCAAGAGAAAGACCCAACATAAGGAATGGATCTCTGCTGATACCATCCAGAAGCTGGAAGTTAGGAAAGAGAAGAAAACTGCACTGAACACGAGCCGAACAAGAAGAGCTAAGGCAAAGGCACAAGAGGAATACACAGCAGCTGACAGAGAAGTGAAGAGGAGCACCAGGAAGGACAAGAGGGACTACATCGACAACCTGGCCAGTCAAGCAGAGGAAGCAGCCCGACAAGGGAATCTAAAAGACCTGTACCAGGTGACCAAGAAGCTCGCGGGCAAATTTCAGCAGACAGACAAACCAGTGAAGGACAAGAACGGGCACCCACTGACAACAACTGAGGAACAGCTGAAGCGATGGGCAGAACACTTCAGGGAGCTGTTAAATCGCCCCATCCCTGAAACACCACCAGACATCCCACCAGCTGAGACAGAACTACCCATCAACTGCGACAAGCCCTCTAAGGCGGAGATCAGGAAAGCCATCATGACACTGAGAAATGGGAAAGCTGCAGGGCCGGATGAGATACCAGCAGAAGCCATTAAAGCAGACACAGAGACAGCCGTCAACATGCTGCACAGCCTGTTCAGCAAGATCTGGGAGAAGGAAGAGGTGCCAGCCCAGTGGAAAGAAGGGATCGTCATCAAGCTGCCAAAGAAAGGGGACCTCAGGGACTGCAGCAACTACCGAGGGATCATGCTCCTGTCAGTGCCAGGCAAGGTTCTCAACAGAATTCTACTGGAGAGGATGAGAGAGGCAGTCGACCCCATGCTCCGAGACCAGCAGGCAGGCTTTCGCAGGAACAGGTCCTGCGCTGACCAGATTGCCAGCCTACGCATCATTGTGGAGCAGTCACTGGAGTGGAACTCCCCCCTCTACATCAACTTCATAGACTATGAGAAGGCCTTCGACAGTGTAGACAGAGAGGCGCTGTGGAAGCTGCTAAGGCACTATGGAGTTCCCGGGAAGATCATCTCCCTGATCCAGTGCACCTACCAAGACATGAGCTGCAGGATTGCCCATGCCGGCCAGTTGTCAGAAAGCTTCGAGGTGAAGACCGGAGTCCGCCAGGGATGCCTGTTGTCCCCGTTTCTCTTCCTCCTGGTCATCGACTGGATCATGAAGACCACTACAGCAGGCAGGAAAAACGGGATACAGTGGACACTCTGGACGCAGCTGGATGACCTCGACTTCGCGGACGACCTGGCGCTCCTGTCTCACAGCCACAGCCAGATGCAGGACAAGACTACGTGCCTGGAAGCCACATCAGCCGGAACAGGGCTCAAGATCAACAGGAAGAAAACCGAGCTGATGAAGATCAACACCACTGCCAACACACCAGTCACAGTCGGTGGAGAGCCCATCAGGGAGGTGGAGTCTTTTGTCTACCTGGGGAGTGTGGTTGATGGACAGGGAGGCACAGACCGAGACGTCACAGCCAGAATCGGCAAGGCAAGGGCAGCAATGGTCATGCTGAAGAACGTCTGGGCATCCAAAGTTGTCAGCATAAGAACCAAACTTCGCATCTTCAACTCCAACGTGAAGTCAGTTCTGCTCTACGGATGCGAAACATGGAGGACAACGAAGACGATGCAGCAGAAGATCCAGACATTTCTCAACACCTGTCTGAGGCGCATCTTCAACATCCGATGGCCAGAGAAGATCCGGAATGAAGAGCTGTGGGAGCGAGCGGGGCAGGAACCAGTGGCCAAGCAGATCCTGCGGAGGAAGTGGGGCTGGATTGGACACACCCTCAGGAAGCCAGCATCCAGCACCACACGCCAAGCCCTGACATGGAACCCGCAGGGGAAAAGGAAGAGAGGCCGGCCTCGCAACAGCTGGAGGCGGGACACTGAGGCAGAGCTATGTAAGCAGGGTACCAACTGGACTGGAGTGGCAAGACTAGCCCAGAACAGAGTGCGATGGCGAAGGGTTGTCGATGGCCTATGCTCCACGTGGAGCCAAGGGCCTAAGTAAGTACCCACCCCCCACCCCGCAACTTTGAAAGCGGAGTAACACCAGGAACACTACCACCTATTTTGACTACACCCCGTGTAGGCGAGGTAGGTGTTTTTGTTTGCCCACGTAGTAAATGGTAACGATTGGTCACAACTATCACTTATTCCCCTGGAGCCTGCTGGCGAGGCCCTCTGGAAGACACCACCATCACACTTCGCTGGGGAGCTTCTCAGGCCGACAGCTGTGGGCCGTCCCACGGTTACCATGGTAACCGTTTATCCAGCGAGAAGCATTATGTGGTTGGGTACAGGTCAATCGTGCGGAGAGCAGTAATCGGATGTCCATTGAGATTTTAAGGTGGTTGTCCAGTTTAGGATGAGAGGTGGTCGTTTGACATTAGTGGGTTTATTGCTGTTGGGTGTGTGGATTAATTGTCCCGGGATGCGCGCTGTATGCACACACACACACACACACACACACACACACACACACACACACACACACACACACAACACATATAATTATGTACACACACACAAAACATATATGTGTACACACACACACACACACACACACACACACACACACACACACACACACAACATATTTATACGATCGCACACACACACACACACACACACACACACACACACACACACACACACGCACGCACGCACGCACACACACACACACACACAACATATGTATACGATCGCGAGCACACACACACACACACACACACACACACACACACACGGTTACCAACTGAAAAGAAAGCTACTCGTAATCCCCTGTGTTAGCGTTCTCATAAACATACAACCATCCCTTACGGCTGGTGAGAGATCTATTAAAATATTTTGTTTCAGCCCATGGCCTTGGGAAATTCGTTGGCTGTCGATGGATCTGGACCAATCATGTCCTAAGAACGGTCGTAGCAGATCTAGAGTTACGAGACAATGTCGAGGAAAATGTGGCGAAATTGTTTACTTGTCTGTGCCCGTTTGTCACGTGCTCTGTCTCGTAAAAAGCAGGCTGAGAAGAAGATATTAACTAAAAAAAAATAGTCGCGTGTTATCCTTGGCTCTGCTTAACGGAGGCACGAGACGAAATATGTCGCCGTTAACAGTTGATGAACTACACACACACACACACACACACACACACACACACACACACACACACACACACACACACACACGAGACAGAGAGAGAGAGAGGGAGAGAGAGAGAGAGAGAGTATGACTTTGATGCTTTATTTAACAACGGCAGAACATGTTACAATTACCATTTTTCGAACGGGAAGTTGAACACTGAACTACTGAACTACTACTGAACTACTAGCTACATACAAAATAATGGTAGTACAGAGAGAGAGAGAGAGAGAGAGAGAGAGGTGTTTGGGAGTTTAACGTCCTTTCCACCACATAAGAGTGATATCAAAGACGCGGCAACGATGAAACAGCCAGCACAAATATTTGGCTCCAGCCGGGATACCAACTCACGACCCGAGCATTAGAAGTCCAACGCTCTACCATTCGGCCACCCCGGTTCCAGAGAGAGAGAGAGATTGTGCCGTATGAACTGCACTGCACGGAAAAGCAGAATGCTGCCAATGATCGCCCATGCAAACTGAGAGCCCCTGGGGTATTGGCGAGAAACCAGACAACAGCTTCAACTAGAAAATAATCGTATTATTATTCTCAATCAATCAATCAGTACATCTTTATTATCCCAGAGGGAAACTTGTGTGTGGTGGGCAAACAAAGACAATGATACACATCAAATTAAAAATATACACATAAGATAATACAGAACAAACACTACAATTAAATTAGTGATTTCTATGAATTATAAAACAGTCTTGATAAGGTAGGTATAATCTAAAATAACTATTTAAGATTATCACACACACACACACACACACACACACACACACACACACACACACACAGAGCCATTCTATCACGACAATTTGGAATGTTGTTCTAGCCACCAGAAAAAAAAAATCCTGCTCACAAGCAGGTATTTAGTTTTTACTATATTGATCGCATTTTGACTCGTAGATGATGGTTGACTAGTACAATTCGTGTGTAAGAAATTCAGAAGAAGTGCCTTATGAATGAAACCTAAAGAATGTTTACGTGTGGGACGGCCGTTTGGGCGTAAATTACAGGCAGATTCAGCAGACTTTGCCGTTCTTGTTTTTACAAAAAGTATCCCGCAGTCACTGACAAACCACACGGACCTCCATCTTCCCATCATCCTCATTTCCATCACCATGCATAATAATAATTGCTCAAGCTTCCGAGCCCTCCTTAGATTCCACCCATGACCTGGGAGGAACACCACTGGAGCTGGCAAAGAGTTGGGGCAGTGTCACAGAAGTGACTCTGTGTGTGTGTGTGTGTGTGTTTCTTTTGGGTGTCGTAAGGTGCGCGTAGGTGTGCAGGAGGCTCGTGTGTCATGTGTATTGTGTTATTCTCGTGGTATTCTAGGTCGGGTGGTTAGTAAAGTTCACAAGTTTCACGTGTGGCCACTTCCAGTTAGTGAGTAGCAGGAGTTAGCGTAGTTGAGGGGTGAGTAGATTTCTTCAGTGCGGGTTGGGACTCGGCTGCGGCTGGCGGGCAGGGCCTATCGGGTATACTTTTCTTTTCTAACCACATGTATTTCTGTTCCTTTTCTTGTCTTTCTCTCTTCTATCTAATATAGCAGGGACGCAGGTTAGGGTTTTGTCCTTGTAGTGTGTGTTGTTATTCGATTATTTCTAGTCTGTATTTCTTTATTAAATTCCTTGTTCCTTATCTATCGTTCTGTGTTCTTATTTTATCTGTTTATTGTCGTGTTGTGCTCGTCGAAGACTCCCTTGGCCATCACTCCTCCATGTCAACCTAGTGACAGCGTGTGCCAGGCAGAAAAAGAAAGTGCACGGCATGGTTAACGTTTCGACCTCAAAGAAAGCCCATCTTTACAAGAAAGGCAGGATGAGTGGGTGTTTGGGAGTTCAACGTCACGTGTGGGCGATATCAAAGGCCAGTACAAATATTTGACCCCATCAGCCAGGAATCGAACTAACGACCCCGGTATTGAAATCCCAACGCTCTACCATTCAGCTATCCCTGCTCCACTGTACGATAAAGAAGTATACAGTAAGATTAAGTTTGAACGAATCACAGCCTTTGGGACAACGATCCGACGTGAAGACGTATAAAAGACGGTGTTTCATTGGTCATCTCCTCGACTGGATTGCGGAGTTATTTGTCTCAACGGGTACAGCGATGCACTTAGTCTGATTCAATAATTATTATATTCACCTGTATTTATTTATATATTTATACGCTTTATTGTCGCATTACTGGGAAATTTGGGTTTCCCCCATAGGGGAGACGCGTCGCCTTTTTTCCCATCTGCATCCGAGGCCCTTTGGAATGCGATTATTAATGTGCACACTTCATATTGTGCATGCGTGTGTACTGAAGGGCGAGACAGGCACCGTGAACGAGTCTGTACGTGATTTTGACTCGATTTGGAAAGGAAAAATCCAACCTGATTCCTGCCCAGCAGGGATTCGAACCTGGAAGCCAAGGATCTGAAGTCGGGTACCATAACCACTAGACCGCATCCCCCTGGCCTTCACTGTATATAAAAAGAAAATCAGAAATATTTTTGTTTTGGTTAGCTATCATCGTCGAACCGGAGTAGCACTGTAAACACATGAGCCCATTGCGATTACACCCCGTGCAGTATACCCCACCGTTCTGGAAAACAACAAAACGAGAAACGATACGGAGAGTTCGCGTGCAGCATGATTGTACATTACCCTTCTCGCACACCGTGATACACAAAATACACACCGACACGCAAAGGCCACTTCTCGTTATTTAGTGCCGAGGGCGATGTCTGCAACAACACCATCCATTTTTGGTCCGTGGTCTGTGTTAACCAATTTAATTTGACAGTACTCTACTCGAGACGTCTTTGAAGAGGGAGACTGCTCGCGAAGGTTAATTACCCAAAGGCCGAGAGGGTGCTGGTTTAGCCGGCAAAATGTGATCGTGAAATTGGCAGAATCATTTCGCTGGCGAGAAGACGTTGTTTGGTGTTTCTGCCTTCCTACCAGCTCTGTTTTCCCTAAAGTGTACAGGGAATCGATGAAGAAGTCTTGGAGGTGAAAAAATCAGGACGGACGCACGCACACACACACACACACACACACACACACACACACACACACACACACACACACACACACACACACACCGTTGACGCCGTACAATCAGAGTGGGTGGGTGTTTAGGAGTTTAACGTCCTTTTCTACCACGTATGGGTGATATCAAAGACGGGGCAACGAGAAAAAGGCCAGCACAAATATTTGGCCCCAGCCGGGATTCGAACTCACGACCCGAGCGTTGAGTCCATGCAACGCTCTACCATTCGGCTGTCCCGGCTCCCCGCCGTACAGGCAAACAAACAAACAAACTGCAGCTGGAGGCATGGGGGGTGGGGGGGGGGGGAGAGAGAGAGAGAGAGAGAGAGATTTACGTATAAGCCAACTTTGTGTGATTTCATGATCTCCTTTACCTGTCGGTGAAGCCGAAGACAAATTTCCTGTTTTAAGGACAATAAAGTTATCTGTATCTGTATCAAACTGACAAACTAACAAACAAACACACACACACGCAGAACAGTTACACCTGAATCCTCTCTACCCGCCCTGTATGTTAACATTTCGTACGGCGCACAAGTACCCTACGTTTTGACTCTCGATTTAGGCTCCTTATGCAAAAATCAGGCAAGATTAACGGTTCCTTAACGGCTCATACTGCAACAAACACGAGTATAATTGTTGTAGAGATCGCGAAAAGCCACTGCATTTCGATGGAAATTTCTAGACCATCCCAGAACATGCTGGTGCAGTAACGTCAGTAGATTACGTCACCTTGGAAAGATGTCAAGTAAGTTAAGGAATGTTCTAGATCTGACCTGTTTAGTATATAAGCAGCCCTGCACAGCGTTCGAATCCCGACAGGGTCAAAATTTGTACAGGCCTTTTTCACGTTGCCCCGCTTCCACTGACTGTGAACTGGATCTGTTTGTGTAACTTGTCCATTACAGTCAAGGATACATAAACTGTGGCCGACCTGGCAGTCTGATTGGATTGAAAAAGTGTTCAGCTGGACTGTACAGTTAGGGCAACTGTCCCCACCCCCCATAACCTGCCCCCCTAGGGCCGTCTGCAATCACCTCGTTGTGGCGTGGACGATAAACCCCAGCTAACCAACCAACCAACCGTTCTGGGTTCGTGAATTTGTTCTCCGCGCATCTTCTGTTAATAAAGTATTGGAGTTGTATTTTGTGTCAGCGAGTGCACAAAGAGAGCGTCACAGCAGGAGCAAAATACAATAATAATCAAAGTGCAGCACTCCCGCTTCGCCAAATTTAAATCCTTGCAGACAATGAATTAATTGTAATTTATTTTTAGTAAGGACACTGGTCACACAAGGCCAAACTTACTTGGTAGGTGTTGTATTACGGAGACGTTAGACGTCAGAGAACACGGTGAAACGAGAATAAGTCTGTCTCGCTTATGTATTTCAGGAAAGCCTTGAAGCGCAGCGACGCATTGCATCACCGATGAATCTTTTCAGGTGCGTGCCTTTGAATAGTCTGTGCTTGGTAATTTTTGTTTCTAGATCGAAGCATTTTTAGGGGTGACTATGATGCCTGAGGCTAATAGGGAATATAAAAAGGCATTTTTAGCCTTCGTGTAATTTTCTGAGACCCAAGCAGAGATCCTCTGACGTTGCCCAAAGCAAAGCAAAACAGTCGTATCCACCTCAAAGACATTCGCCCTGCCAAGCAGCCAAAGACACATGCCAGGAACAACTTGTCCTTAAGGGCTAAAAGCCATAGGACGTAAAGCAAGCTAATGACGAAGATCATGTATCTGTATTCTTTGACCTGTACCTCACTTTATTGCGTTGCATGGAAAACAGATATGCAGCTGTGTACACAATCATTCATTATACCGCAGGTGAAAAAACTGACAGTCGCCGAATACTTTGGGTCTGAAATAGACTCTCAAGGACAGATCGTGACCGGGCAAAAAGCCTTGTTGTTGAAATTCTTATTTAGATTTCAAAAAGTCATGCTGACATTGACATATTGATTGCTAAAGTAATATCAAGGTTGGGTAATTTGGGATGTAGACGCAGAAACTAAAACAGTTCATTATGGACACGATTGTCCGACTTTTTTTATGCGTTGGCGAAGGGGGACGGGATATTCGAGCAGGTTGAGCGTTGGCTTTTTAGGGAGTCGTGAGTTCGAATCCCGGCTGGGACCGAGCGTTTGTCCTGGCTTTGTCCACGTTGCCCCGATGATATGTCCCATTTTAAAAAATTCTTTCTTTTTTTAATTTTCGTGTATACCTGTTTTGTTTTGTTTTGTTTAATGTTTTGTTTGGTCGGTTGATTTTTGTTGCTGTTTTTTTTTCTCTCCCTTTCTTTAATTTTTTTTTCGGTGAAGGGGTGGGGGGGGGGGGAATGAGGGGGAGGGGGGCGCAAAGCCCGGGATAGCATACTGGTAGAGCGTTGACATTTCAATGATCAGGTAGTGAGTTCGAATCCAGGCTGGGTCAAAATATTTCTCGTTGACCAGTCTGGCATCACCCATACGTGGTGGAAAAAGGACGGTAAAAAATCTCCCACCCACCCACTTTAAAAAAAATTCTGACTTTTTTGGTACCCCCCCCCCCTCTCTCTCTCTCTCTCTCTCTCTGCCCCCCCCCCTCTCTCTCTCTCTCTCTGCCCCCCCCCCCTCTCTCTCTCTCTTCAACCTAACGTCAGAATCTTGCCTCAAGCAAAGAAAATAAATGAATTATCCATAGAAAGAATTTACGCCTCGTCGAAGGCAGTCGTGGCGCTGAAAACAGCTGCTGACAAAAATATTAGTGAAAAAAAAAACAAAAAAAAAAACAGAGAGTACATCGCCTCTAGGGAAAATATTGCTGTGCATGGGTGTACTTTTAGCAGACATTTATGCGAAATGCCGAAATCTCCACAAAAATACAAAAAAATAAAATAAAAATATTACGGTTCTGGAACTGGTGTATGCCAAAACGGGGCTGCCTCTAGAAGTCTTGAGAAAGTCGGAGGTAGGTGGGCGGTTGAGGGGTTAACGTCTTTTTCCACCAAACCTGCGTGATATTAAAGACTGGGCAACGAGAAAAAGGCCAGCACAGTGCTACAAGTCCCTTGCTGGTACTGGCCTAGTCATGATGTCCCTCTCCTGTAATCGAGGGTCATGGGTCCAACCATGCAAAAATCAACAACAACAACAACAACAAAACATTAATATCTCTGTGGTGTACTTATATCATGATAGGACAGAATTGACGCCGAATAACGCTCCATAAAAATATACACTTTACCCCTACAAGCTACAGTGCGTGCGTGTCTCAGTGGAAAATGTTCAACGCTAACACCGCGAGGCGAGGTTCGCCGTGAGCCATAGGGGATCCCATTCTACCTTCAATCAAGCTCAGCTAGTAAACATCATCGTACAGCTTAGGTACGCTGCCATTTTTTTCTTACATTAGGCTGACGTTTTCCTGTGCTTAGCCACCACGCAAAAGATGTAGCCACAAAAAAGGTACGTTCGCTTGGATCCCTAACCCAGAATGTGACTTCCCTGATCACTCATGGGTTACCCGGACTAGTACTGGCCCTGCATATCTTACCAGTGTACTAATTCTGTACGCACCATCCAGACAGATCAGGGGCCGTGGTCACGACGCGTTCGTAACTTTTCCGCCACCGATTTACGCACGCGAGGGTCCGTAACTTACGATTTGTGAGAAAATTGGGTGGTCATGACGTTTGCGCAGAGTTACGGCCGCTCGGAAACCCTTGCGTATTGTACACCACCTAGCAGGGTGTCGGAAAGGTGCCGTAGCCTTTGCGTAAATCTGAAAAATGGCGGCCCGCTTGATTTACCAACTGCAAATGAGAAGAGCATTGCGACGGGAAAGGGTGTTCCGCGATCGTACTAACCCTTTTGACTTGTACGACGATGTGGACATGCTTCAAAGGTTTAGATTTAGGAGGAGAGACCTGCAGGAATTGTGCGATCTGCTGTAGGACGACTTGAGTGTAGAGGGGGCGCGTTCAGTTCACTACGCACCCTGCAGTGCAAAGGCCTGTATGGCCGGCTGTACACACATCGTGGGTTGATTTGTTTCCTTTTTGTGGGTTAACATTTGTTGTGTGTGTTTCGGACTAGTTCAGTGCTGAACGCACTCGGTCAGTCTTCACTGATCAGCCACCACCGTTTTGATCGTATGCCTGTCAATGCAGGTCTCATTCATCGTGTTGTGGACCCGAAATGTGCGCCGGTTCCGAATTCAGAGTTTTGGTCGAGTCATGTTTATCTGCCGTAGCAAGTCAGGTTAAATGCGTGGCATGTATGTGGAGGGTTTTGTTGATGTTGTTGTTATCCTCTCCTCTTTCGTTTTTCGTTGTTCTTTGATTGAGGTTCATTCCGTTGGTTTTCTTGCCAGTGAGCCTGCTACATACGGTTTGTACGTGCAGTAAATGCTTCTACTGGTCCAATGTTGAGATAGAGACTGCTAGGGAGCGGTCTATATGCGACCTGCATGCACTCCTGATCACACTCTCCACATACATGCCACGCATTTTAACCTGACGCTACGGCAGATACATGACTCGACCAAAAACTCTGTAGTGAACGCGTTGTGAACACACCCCCTCTACTGTTTCACTCTTCACGCTGGAAGAAGTATTTGTGCAGGTCACGTGATGGTGTTTTCCGTGGGAATCCCAGGGGTCCCACACCTATCTAAAAATAACCCGTACGTGACACCGTTTCCAGTAAGTGCGCGTCGTGACCGGCCAACTAGCGGAAGAGATAGTTTTCACGTAGCCACGTACGAACTTACGATCCGCAACCTATTTGCGCAAAGAAATTTGCGTTCACGTCGTGACCACGGCCCCTGGTCTTCAGCTTATCGACTCACGTGTTGTTCGTGTTCCAAGTGTTAGAAGAACGACATACAGGCAGCGCTCGTTATCGCACCAAGGACCCAACCTTTGCAACACTGCCACCCCCCCCCCCCCCAAACACACACACACACACACACACACACACACACAAAACATGAGGCATATAGATTCAGTCCCCACCTTTCTAACTGCAGTCAAAACACACTTGTTCTCAGCCCAACAGCATTAATGAGGGATTGACAGAACTCTCTCTCTCTCTCTCTATCTATCTATCTTTGATATCACCCTTTTGTGGCAGAAAAGGACGTTAAACTCCCAAACACCCAACCCACCCTCTCTCTCTCTCTCTCTCTCTCTCTCTCTCAGTTCAAATGAATTAGTTCCAGAAACCTCAACGCTCTCTCTCTCTCACACACACACACACACACACACACACACACACACACACACACACACACACACACACACACACACACACACACACTCTTCCCTAACGAGCTTCCACCGCCGTTACCGCGTTCTCAGACTTAACTGTCAACTCTGCAACTAATTCAATCGAATTCAGTTTCTTCAGTTACCGGACTGTCCTTTCTTGTCGTGGCTAGATGGCATTTGAATATCTCCCGTTAACGAGAAACTTAATTAACGTGATCTTTAACATGAACTACTAGGGGAAAAAAAAACAAAAACATTGCTAACCTTGTTCAAGTCCATTTTTATTTGCAGTGAATACTGTTTTGTGTTGGCTGAGGAGCCCTATACTAGCAATGGGAAGGAACTGATAGACTAAGATAATGTCGTAAACAGCAGCTGGAATGGTGTTGTCTCCCTTGTAACCTCCCCGCAGCGAAAACGTCAATACTAGCATTAAACTATCACGCTGTCGTAAAACTTCGGCGGAGACGATACAGGACACTGAAGAGTGAGATCCCAGTTACCGGTCTTTGCTTTAAAAGATAAAAGTAATAAATAACTCGCATTTTTCACAGTACAAGTAGAAGCTTGGGCCGACAACTGACCGGGCTGAGTCAAACGTTTCTTGTTGTGCCACAAACAAAAGCAAAGATAAAAATACAAAACTGAACTTTTTTTTATTTTTTTTTATTTCTGTTGTTGTTGTTGCTTGTTTGTGTTTTTTTTTTTTTGTATTTTGCAAATTAGTGAACATGTGAAGTTAGATATTAATATATATCTCATTATCTGTGATATAATTATGTACTTTTCATTTCACTAACTGAACCTATATAATTTTTTTTTTTTAAAACTGCAAATTAACTTCGTCAGTCTACTTGATCTTCGATAATGTTAAACCCTTGCCTCACTTTGACTTTGATAATGTTAAACCCTTGCCTCACTTTGACTTTGATAATGTTAAACCCTTGC
The DNA here is from genome assembly GCA_018292915.2 of Batillaria attramentaria. NCBI lineage: Eukaryota > Metazoa > Mollusca > Gastropoda > Batillariidae > Batillaria > Batillaria attramentaria. Next base: position 304,356 of record JACVVK020000128.1, on the reverse strand, counting down.
CTCACTTTGACTTTTTGTTTGATTTCTCTTACAAGGAAGCTGTTCTCTTTTAACTGTAAGGAAAGCGTTTTTACTGAGAGGAATTCTGTGGAGATTAAGCGTGTGCAAAAAGATCTGAAAGTGATCATTAGAGAGGAAAAGGAGAGCTACAAGAGACAGTTAGAGTTGAAACTTCAGATGAACTACCTGAGAGAGGTCTGGACTGGGGGTGAAACTTATCCCTGGCTACAGCAAGTCTACAAGATCTGACATGCGTCAGGAGACCACTAGCTGTGCTAATGAACTGAATCGCTTTTATACCAGGTTTGATACTCAAGACTTTTCTGCTCAGCGCAAGGCTGTTTTTTTATGTTTTGGGGATTAATAAAGTAATTTGAATTTGAATCTTATTTTTCAAATTTGTTTGGTTAACTGGAACCAGGTGCGAGCACAAACCCAAAGTATGATCAGATGGAGAAATATTACTACAGCAAATAACATAAATGACAGGGGGATTTGGTCTAGTGGTTTAGGCATCCGACTTCGGATCCTGAACAGCCTGGTCCCCCCAGTGGGCAGGAATATGGTGGATTTTTTTCCTTACCATATCGAGTCAAATTCATGTGCAGACTCATTTACGGTGCCTGTCTCGCATTCGTGTACACACGCACGCACATACATCATCAAGTGTGCATGTTAAAAATCCCATTTCAAACAGGAGGGGTCGCGGAACGGAAAACAGTTAACCAGCATGCACAACTACACTGACAATGGTCCGCAGAGGTTGGTCAGTTAATTGGAAAAAGAAGACGAACCACGGTAGGGAAGAATATAGTTAATCACATGAAAAAGTACCGCATCGGAATCTGCAACTACTGTCACCTAGAGATAAAGGACAACACGGTATCGCATATTATTCACCATCCCCAGAATTATCTGCAATCCCTTCAGCTTACAGCCGACACCTCTAATTTTCAACGATCGATCACCCAAAAAAAAAAAAAAAAAAAAAGTGCGAAGGGGAAGCAACCGCGTGCCGTCTGTCATCGAGAGTTGGCAGCCCTGCCAAGGGAAACAACCCGGTACTTAAGCTGCAAATCCATTCCATTCGATTGCCTTTCAGCAGGCAGGGAGAGCGGCTGGCAGCAAATGATCAATTTATTTGCTGAACGACTGCCGTCTAACTGGCATCATGGCACGGAGACAGCGGCGCGGGGCTCGGATACCTCATCTGTTGATTTTCCTAATTTTCTCTGTGACTCCCGTGAAGGCAAATTCCAATGGAGGTAAATGCGTGTTTGTTGTTTTAATTTGGAATAGATAGTATTTGTTTGACGCAGTTCACGAAGCTGGCTTTTTTGACGCACACACCACGTTCAGGCGCAACTTTGTTTTCTTAGGCACCTTCTGTTGATTTCTGTACGTTTCGATGTATGCTCCAGGAAAGCGTGACTGGTTTCAAAAAGTGTGAACCATGTTTTGCAGTGTTTAACTGGAACAGAAAGTATTTGTTCGGGTCAACCAGTCACCTTAATATTTGACTTTAAGGCCACACGTGTTGGCTGAATAGATTCGTACAATAAAAATAATGTTTTGTTTACTGAATTGGAATCAGAGGTCTAGCATCTGTCAGTCGTCAGCTATGGCTCTGAGGTAACGTCTGTTCTGACAAAACTAGTTATATTCAACTTCTTACCCAACGAATTCATAGTCATCTGGTGATTCTCTTTCATTTTCTATGTCTATTTTTAGGAATTTGGATGAATTTTTCCTTTCCAAAATCACGTGCAGACTTCTTTGTTCCGCCCTTGTGTACACACGCACGCACAAATATCAAGTGTGCACGCTAAGAATCCCACGTCCATCTGTCGAAGAAAAATAGGCTGTGGCTGGTTGCGTGGAATTCCCGTGAATACAAATCTTGATCTCGTCAAGATTCGAACCCACGACCACCGACGTTCGTCCAGTTGAGCTGCAGACAATCTCCGTTCTCAGTTGAGCTGCCCAGTCGCCCGGGGAAATTTCATACTAAATGAAATAGCTTATTTTTCGTTGTGGCCAAGATTTCGTTGCCTGATTGGCGTCATTGTGTCGTTTTTTTTTGTTTTGTTTTTTTTTTTGCGAAGAGCGATAACAAATTTTTGAAACATTTTTTTTGAAAGTCAGTATTTCACCATGTTTCTTTGAGCCAGAGCGTACGTGGGATGCCTGTACACGGTCAAAAAGTTGGGTTTCTTTCAGCATCTGTTAAAGGGTACAGTGGCCATAATCTCTCTCTCTCTCTCTCTCTCTAATGCTCGGGTCGTGTTCGAATCCCGGCTGGGGCCAAATATATGTGCTGGCTTTTTCATTGTTGTCCCGTCTAAGATATCACCCGTATGTGGTGGAAAGGACGTTAAACCCCCAAACCCCCACCCTCACTCTCTCTCTCTCTCTCTCTCACGTGCGGTGTGTGTGTGTGTGTGTGTGTGTGTGTGTGTGTGTGTGTGTGTGTGTGTGTGTGTGTGTGATCAGACAATATTTACCCAGTGTGTACTCTGTGTCTGTCTCTGTCTGTCTGTCTGTCTCTCTGTCTCTCTCTCTCTCTCTCTCTCTACCCCCGACGCCAACAGAAAAAAAACCAAAAAAAAACAAAAAGCAAACCAGCAGGTATTTATTTCTCTGTTTATTTGCTCATTCATGAGAGGCAGGCATAAGCTAATAGGTCTGTGATAATGTGATTTTTTGTCATCATTTTATATAAGCACGCCCCTCATTGTCGAACATCTGCACGAAGTGAGATAAAGAGATAAATTATGTGGGAGTGAGTGGGATTTCGATTTCAGAGAGCGCAAAGGACAGCGGGGCCGAACTGAACAGGAGAAAAAAAAATATTACTCCTGAATTAAAGCAAATGGCAAACAGAAGCCGCACAAAGTATGTTTGGATGGTAATTGGAAACAGGCGCAAAGCAGCAAAAACATGAAATTACAGCAACAGCAGCAGCAGCAACAACAACAACAACAACACCGGGAGGCGGGTTAGCCGAATGGTAGAGCGTTGGACTCGCAATGCTCGGGTCGCGAGTTCGAATCCCGGCGGGGGCCAAATATTTGTGCTGGCCTTTTTCTCGTTGCCCCGTCTTTGATATTACCCTTACGTGGTGGAAAAGGACGTTAAACTCCAAAACACCCACCCACCCACCCACCCACCCACCCCTGCGAAGCTGATCCAAGCTTAACTTGCATGTGATTACTAAACTTCACACAAGACGATCTTTTTTTCATGTCCCTATGTTCGTAACTACAGCCTTCACAAAAAGTTAAGGACCACTTGCAAATATCATTCAACTTTTTGTCGTGGTGGCATGCTGGTGTAGTGCTGAACATCGCTGAAACGGCGGCTTATGTGGGCAAACAAATGAGCACAGTTCATAACCAGGGATGCATTCTTTGACCTCCCATAAAATTCGGTAGCAAGGTTAAGGGGTAATTAGTGAACATGGCGACCACTGTGTGGATGGCACGTGCGCGTCACACAGCATGCTTGGCGCGTTTGAAAATCTGCAATTTCGGCAAAACTAGACCGAGTTTCAGTGTTCAGTGAGCGATACCTGGGGCTTTCTGCACGGCAAAAATGAGATGCAGGTTAAAGAATGCATCCCTGGTTATGAACTGTGCTCATTTGTTTGCCTTCATAAGCCGCCGTTTCAGCGATGTTCAGCACTACACCAGCATGCCACCACGACAAAAGTTGAATGAACATTTTGTGAAGGCTGTAGTTGCATCCAAAGATATTTCCCGGAAAACTCTGCAGAATTTTGACTGTTAGAAAAGATTTGTTGTTGTTGCAAATTGGCTTGATAAACTTCATTTTTCATGTGAGACAATTATGCATTCGCCTTACTCATTCATGTTTTTCCAAGTTCTTGTGAAAAGCAGCTTCCAAACCAAACAAAAAAATAAAAAATTAGTACGTGAAAACTTTTTTCTTGTGTGAGTTATTTTATTCTGATGTTGGTGACTGCGTCAGCGGCGATGATCCCAAAAGATATAATAATAGACGACTCCACTCCGGTCAATCAAAAGGGTCCAGCCCCCAGAATTCAGCCAATCGCGTGCCGCGGCATAATGGGCACTAGACATTTCATGGTCTGGCACACTTTCTTGCCAGACACTACAACGACGGAAGCGTCCTGTATTTCGATAATCCATTGACGTAATTTGAGGAAAAAGACCATAACTGATTACGTTAGTTCCTTTTGCTTTATCCATAAAAAGACGCCATGGGCATTCCGTATCTTGCCAGTACACGGGGCTTTGTCCTAGGGGCTTCCCGGGTGGAGCCGTCTATCATAAGCGATTCCCAGTCTAACCTATCCACTGTCTCTGCCTATAGTATCTCCTTCACACACTGTTGTCCTTCATCAGCAGCACGCGGAATGAGCACGAGAACTTTCCGAGGACTTCCGCACATCCTTGAGCTGCAGTGCACGGGCCAGCCTCTCGACTCGGACACCGATCTCTTCTCCATGACCCTCTACACTTTGGGCAACACCAGCGTCGTCGCCTCTGTCAACCTTAAGACGGGAGAGTGTCTGACCTCAAGCACCTTCTCGTCTTGCGTCATCAACGAGAGGGACTCTCGCAAGACTCAGCTGAAGACGCTCGTGATCGGACTCAAGCAGGAGGAGAGGCGCGGGTATGGCTGTAACCTGACCAGCCTCAAGTCCGGAGCGTTTGGGAATATTATTTCGTGGTCGTTTGTGGTCAGCGGGAAAGGTAAGTAATGTAGATGTTGCATGTATGTGTACGTGAGGGAGGAGGTGGAGGGAGTATGCGATGGTGGTGGAGGTGTTGAAAGAGGTTGTGAAAGTGGTGATGGTGGTTCTCTCTCTCTCTCTCTCCCTCTCTCTGTGTCAGCGTCTGTGTGCGTGCGTGCGTGCGTGCGTGTGTGTGTATGTGTGTGTGTGTGTGTGTGTGTGTGTGTGTGTGTGTGTGTGTTTTGCTACGTTTTGTCGAGTCCACAGCTTGGAAAGTACAGGTACATGTATGTGCTGTCTACACATGTATACAAAACAACACAGAACCTGATAATACATGTCATTTCACCATTTGATGTTTTTATATCTACCCGTTTTTTTGTTGTTGTTGTTGCTGCTGTTGTTGCCATGAGACTTTATTCCCTACCATACATGCCCTCCATTCTTGACTCTAACACAACACAACTGAGTTCCCTCAACCCTAACCCCTCCCTCTCCCCCTCTCCTAAACACACACATATTCTATGTACGTCAGCGCATCTCTTTTCTTTCTTTTTGACTGTCTACTCACTATACGCAAACGTTTTCGTGATCGAACCAAACACTGCACACTCTGTTAGTTACAAATTCAACACCATGTTGGGAAAACTGCCCCAGTGCCAGCGCTTAGACCGGACAACATCGGCAACAGACTGCCTCGTGAATATGCAGATTCGTGGAGCGGATATCCGGCAATTTGGCCACCAGCGGTGCTGCTTTCAGTCGGCAAATTTGGAATGCCTCAACTAATGTGCGTTTACCGCCAGCTTTTCTTGGGATACAAGTTACTTGTGTCCGCGTATACGCTCTGTTTCAACGAACACTACAAAAGTCGACCTTTTGATCCTGAAATTGCCACAAAAAAAAAAGGTCACAAATATGCTGTGACAAAAGTGTCAATCTGAAAATGATTGTAAAAGCCATATTAACCCTTTCACTGCCAGATGCGTTTCCTTTCACTCACGGATAACATCTCTTCATGGCACTCTGCTGTAAACACGATCAATACCAGTACTGCATCAGAGAGCTTCCCCCTCCCCCCTAACTACTGGAAAGCACAGATTTAACATATTGAACTAATGTAACAGGTGGGCTACTGGTGCCATTCATGAAATCCTGCGACAGCGGTAGTGAAAGGGTTAAGCCACTTGATACCTGTTCTATATTCTATACTGACAGCTGTCAGTCTTGATGCATGTAAAAAATTAAAAGCGACAATTCAGTTCTCCAGGAGTCTAATGCATGAAGAGAGACTATTGAGGCTAGTCTGAGACTTAGCTCTAGTCACAGAATGTACGTTCGGGACTATCATCAGCGTACATTTGCGATGTATGTAAGGGCATTTGCCCTAGTCTTCGCTTATACACCTTGTACTAATCGTTTAGTTGAGCTAGTCTCGGACTTACGTCCTAGGTCTCTCCATGCATCGGGCCCCATACATTATGAACCGCACTTTCGCTACTGGTGTCTTGGTAAACGGGTATTTTAGCTTAAGCTTATAGAGCTACTATCCGTATTGATTTAACAAAACAAAAACAAAAACAAAAATTTAACCCTAGAGCTAGTTTAGTTAGAGTTTAGACTCTGAAAGCCCTAACTTCGACTATTACGTATGGGCCCTGCAGTACATTTGCTGCCCCTGCCTATAACTGGTATACATTTGCACCCCCCTAGCGGGCGAACTACACCAGCTGAACTTAACTAACCTCTCACGCACTTTCTTCGAGGCTTTGCTGTCCTCCAGCACAGACTGAGTCTACTACGATTTGACTGTAACCTTAACAACAATAGTTCCGAACCTGCTTCCAAAAAGAAAAGGGGAATGTTGCTAGTTGCAACAACCTGATGGCAAGCGATTCTGGTCAGTGCCAAGACTGGTCAGGAGATATTGTCAAGATATTGTTTTGATGAGAACCGTGCGCCTTGGCTAAAATACTAGAAACCTGTCAACTCGGCTGTACTCCAGTCATCTGAAGCACACTCTGAGAGTGGGGAGGGGGAGGGGCTGCTGAAATGGGATGGGTGTGTGGGAGGATGGGGTGAGGGGGGGGGGTGAGGGGTGGTGGTAATAAATTTAGGTCTGGTCCACCACCTGGTGTCATTCTATATTATTGGCGGCCTTGACCTGTTGACCTCAGGGGACTGTACTCGTACAGGCCTTTTTACCGGTAAACACACTCCGACTGATTGCGTGCTGCCACGTGTCCGTGGGGCCTTGCGGAGGTTGGACTATGATCAACAGTGTCCACAGTGTGATTATCCCGTCTGAGCGCTCGCGTGCTCCCCGGGCCTCGGCAGTTCCGGCCAGCGTAAGTCACTGACATCAGTCACGCGAAAGTCACAGTCGACCGTCATACGAGTACTGTCAATCAGCTATTGCCGTCTCTGTGGTCACTTTGTGCCTTAAAAGAATGCGGTGGTGGGTTAACTTGTATGTTGAGAGGAAGACTGAATTGTTTTGTTTTTTAAATACTTTTGACTGACTGAAAATGTTGTGCCCTGTGTCAAAGTCGCTTATATACTGACACATACAACCGACTCAGTTACACAGGCCATCTCGTGCACGCGGCCGGATCAGTGTACTATGTACCCCCTACCGTGAAGTCAGTGCCGGCTCCGCCGGGATTAAGTAGCTTGAGGCTAGAAGTGCCCCTGGTCTAAGCAGCTTGAGGCTACAAGTGCCCCGGGGTGTAACCAGCTCGAGATCACAAGTGCTCCCGGCGTAAGCGCCCGGGGAGGACGCTGGAAGTGCCCCGGGTCAATGCAGCTTGAGGCTAGAAGTGCCCCGGGCGTCGAACTAGCCGGGGAGTGCATCAGGCTTTACACACCAACCAAAATAATCAAATTCAGCCTTTTATAATTTTGCAATGTTAAATTTATTTTCAAGTGATTATACACGTGCAAAGAAGTACAACAGTGATAAAGTGTGCATGAAGTTTTCTCATGACAGACCTGTCTCGCTCCGTGTGTGTGTGTGTGTGTGTGTGTGTGTGTGTGTGTGTGTGTGTGTGTGTGTGTGTGTGTGCTGTGTTGAAAATAATTTACGAAAGAGAGAAATGGCATATCCCTTCTTACAGCCTATATTTAAGCGACCCTTTCAAATTTCCATAAGCGTTGTCGTGCCTGTCATCAAACTGATAAGCCTCATGGCATTTCGCAAGACAAAAAAAAAAAAATAAAAAAAAATGAAGAGCAAACATCATTAATAAACGATCGTGTCCCTCTCTCCCTCCTCTCCCCCCCCCCCCCCACCACCCCGCTCTCTCTCTCTCTCTCTCTCTCTCTCTCTCTCGATTTTCAATTTCTTGGGCAGAGGCTGCAATGTGAACCAACGACGAAAGTGTAAACTGACGTTTTTCTCTGTGAAAACTCGTTGAATAATAAAGTTTCGTCATCATCGTCATCGTCGTCATCATCATCATCATCATCTCTCTCTCTCTCTCTCTCTCTCTTGGGTTACTTTTTAATCTCGATGTAATCTCCATCATCATCCGTGTTCTCTCTCTCTCTCTCTCTCTCTCCCCCCCCCCCCCCCCCCCCCCCCGGCTCTCATGTTTATCGAGACCCGATACAAGCACTACTCTACTGTCTCATTAAAGATGTCCCCAGGACAGTCTTCTTATAACTTCCCAAATAAGGCCAATCTGTGAGGCAAGGTAAGGACTGTGTCAAATCGTGATATTCATTATTAACCGTGATATATTCATTATTGTTCACGTGATGGGTTGAATCAAACTGTGATATTCATGACTGTTCACGTGATGGGTTATATCAAACTGTGATATTTATTACTGTTCACGTGATGGGTTGAATCAAACCGTGATATTCATGACTGTTCAAGTGATGGGTTGTATCAAATCGTGATATTCATGACAGTTCACGTGATGGGTTGTAACAAACCGTGATATTCATTGTTGTTCACGTGATGGGTTGTATCAAATCGTGATATTCATGACTGTTCATGTGATGGTTTGTATCAAACCGTGGTATTCCTTACTGTTCACGTGATGGGTTATATCAAATCGTGATATTCATTACTGTTCACGTGATGGGTTGTATCAAACCGTGATACTCATTGCCGTTCACGTGATGGGTTGTATCAAATCGTGATATTCATGACTGTTCACGTGATGGGTTGTAACAAACCCTGATATTCATTGTTGTTCACGTGATGGATTCTATCAAATTGTGATATTCATTGTTGTTCACGTGATGGATTCTATCAAATTGTGATATTCATGACTGTTCACCTGATGGGTTGTATGAAATCCCGATATTCATTGTTGTTAATGTGGTGGGTTGAATCAAATCGCGATATTCATTTCAGTGGGTGAAATTTACATTTATCACTTACTTCAAGATTTAGCTGAGTAAAAAAAATCCGTTTCGGTAAACCGCGAAATACTCATTGGTACTTGTGCCACGTTTGGCCTGATTTCTCTCTCTCTCTCTCTCTCTCTCTCTCTCTCTCAAATCCAATGCTTTCTCTCTCCGTGCAGGTGTTCAATACAAAAGTTTACAGGTCGCAGGCTTTCAATATTCGCTGTGTCATTGCCAGCGGGGGCTTCTTTACACAACGTGAGTTTGCCACGGTGAT